>OX336389.2:354364122-354599644 GCA_946902985.2 Meconema thalassinum
TCTGTATGTATTTATTGGCGTATTTCTCCCGTGTAAACGAGCTTATGTGTGTCCCTAATATAGGTTCAAGTGTTATTAGTTTATTTCTGTGTCCCTGGTGGAAGTCGTTACTCCGGTCCGAGCGTCCTTGCTCGGAAAGGTGAAGGGTTCTGCCCTGTTATGAGATTATAGGCCCCTGAAATCCACTGAAGCGCTTCTTTGCCATTTTTCGGGGGAGTTTGTAGCAAAGTAAGCCTGGGCCTACTTCCACCGTAGCGCGTGTCTGTAGGTTTGAGTGTACCTGTATTCGAGGGCCTAATTGCGCTCTGCGCTACCCTAGTAGAGTTTACGGGGGTGTGTGTATTTTTTCCTGAGTGGTTTTGTGGGGTAGGTAATAACACCTTTCCTGTACCCCGTGTACCGTGTGTGAGTGCGTGGTCACAATGTGCAGGCGTGTATCGTGCATCCTGAGGGACTGAATGTAACACCCTCTTATGCATTCGTACCTGGGGTACTAATGCTGGTGTTCGCCTTCGTTCTGGCAAACTTGCCCTTTGAACTGGCGGTATAGGCCGCTTAATTGCCTGTCTCTGGCCTGGCAATGTGGTGGCGTGTAGCCTGACCGCTTTCTGGCCTGTGGCCACGGCAGACTCCTGGCATTGTGTTTGCCTATCTGTGTGGCTGTGTGTAGGCTCAATGTGCTGTAGGGTGGGCTCTACGTCCTCAGCCCATGCCATGGTTATCTCCCGTTGTCTCCCTGTCATACTATGTGTGTCTGAGGGTCCTGGCTTCAACTCCCTCTCGTTCGTCCGTTGCGAGGGGGTTGGCCTAGGGTCTG
Organism: Meconema thalassinum; assembly: GCA_946902985.2. Taxonomy (NCBI): domain Eukaryota; kingdom Metazoa; phylum Arthropoda; class Insecta; order Orthoptera; family Tettigoniidae; genus Meconema; species Meconema thalassinum. The sequence continues at coordinate 354,364,940 of OX336389.2, forward strand.
CTGCCCGGTTTGGCAAAATTGCCTTCCGAACCGGCGTTAAGGGATGCGTAGTGGTGTAAGCTTGTCCCCGCAGTGTATTGGAGTCTAACCTGGCCGTCTTCTGGACTGTGGCCATGGTGTCCTCCTTCCCATGTGTGGTAGTACATGGCGAGAGGGACATCCTCGCAAATTGCTGAGTTAGCGTATCTACGCTTATGTCCTCTCTCTCAGCTGGGCTGGTGGCCCTGCCATGTACTCAGGAATGGCCTAGTTAGCCTGGGATTTTCCGGTAATCATCCTAAATTTTGAACGTGTTTTCTCGTGGATGGGATAGTGTGCTACCAATTGTGTGTGGTTATGTATGTGCGCCGAGTGTGGATTTCCGTGTGTGTCCACGTCTGCACTCGCACTCGGGGTCCTGGCATTGAATTAGCCATTGCGTGCCTAGTTAGGCCCGTGTGCCCGGTGGACATGTGTGCCCTTTCATCATATCGTTCCGTGGACCTCCAAGTGTCGTGTAAGTGTCGCTCTTGCCCGCCCCCTCGGTCGTTTCGCCGCCGATCGCGGGTTTCATCCCTTGCCGTAGCGTGTACTCCTGTTGTCGTCCTAGTTGGGTCCCTATAGTCCCGGGAATGTGTTCGCCTGTAGGCCCTTGCCCGCTCATCCCTTCTGTGTCTTCCTGTGTCCTCCCTGGTTGTTTGATTGTCTGTCCTTCTGCGTAACGTCGGGGTGGGTAGTCCCGTTCCTCCCTGTATTGGTGTTGGGGGGACGTGTCCCCGGCCTCGCCTGTTCTCAGTCTTGTTAGGCTTCCGGGCCGGTTCCGGGAATTGGTGGTGTGTGTGTGTGTGCTCCCGCAACGTGTTGGAGGGTGGTCTGCCCGCTTTCTGGCCTGAGGCCACGGTAGACTCCCGCCCCTGAGTTGCGGTACGGGTCGAGAGGGACGTTCTCGCAAATTGCTGCGTTAATGTGTCTATGGCGATGTCGTTTGCGTGGTTCGTGAGTTTTTCATTTGCCCGCTCAAAATGAATATTCCTCAGCCTGGCCTGTCGTGCATGTGAGTTCATGCTTGTGTATTATGTTGCAGATGAAAGAAAAAAGAGAAAAAAATGACTCTGGTTGGGGGTTGTTAATAATAATACGAGTCCCCGTGTAATAAAGGGGGGAAAGAGAAAAATTTCTCTCGTGTATCTAGGGGAAGGGAAAAATAATACCTTCTACCAAAAAAAAAAATTTTCAGTCTCGCTTGGCTATGTGCGGTACGGAAGGGGTCGTTTCTACTACGAGGGCTCGTTGGTTGAGTCCTATTTTACTGTGCGTAGTAGAGGCGCCTCCACCATCTGTTTTAGATCCCTTATTGGGGGGGGGGGGGGTTGGATCTAAAACGGAAGAGTTATTGTGCTAATTTATAAAGGAGTGCCAAAAAGGGGGTAGCTTCCCGTAGTCGGGCAAGCTGACCAGTGTAGAGTGTTGTTTAGTGTTAGGGTGCTAGGGGTTGCTCTTATAAAAGATCTAGGTGTATTTTAGGGGATGGACTTGGCGTACAGATCAACGCGCTGGTCGCCCAGCTGGCTGGTTAGATAATCGACTTGCACGCGTCAGCTATATGGCGCGTGCCGCTCATGGCAGTCAGGCCGGTACGGGAATACAATGATGCTTGCACTAGCAAGTATCTGGCTACTGTAAGTCACGTCTAATAGTGACGGGGGATTCAGGATGGACTTTAGGTCGCGAAGAGGCGTGTAAAATAGTAATACAGGTGTGTTGTACTGACCAAGTGTTTATTGGTCAGTAATAATGGCATTATGAGTCCCTTTTAAGGGATGTAGTGATGTTACAACGTGTACAAACTTGTCTATACAAATTGGGGGTAAGGTTACAAAGTTATAGGATTCTGAACACCTGCTGACTCACTCACCTGATGATACCAGCATAGCCTCGGGCCGCCACACTGTAAGACTGATAATTGAGAGCTTGACCTCCTTAAGACGCCCTCTTATATTCTTCGGCGCTGTGCTGTCAGCATTGTGCTGAATAGATGTCCTAGTTAATTGTGTGTCGCTGTTTTGTGGTAGTGATGCAAGGATTGGGCCAGCTTTCCAGAATGGCTAGCTGTCCTTGCGGTGTTAGTAGATGTTGGTCTGGACTTACAAGGATTGCCAGTTAGGAGATTTAAATAGATGATGGGGGGATGGTCTCCAAGGGGTGCATACCCCTGGGGTACTGTACACCGTCCATAATTTATGAAATATAAGGTATAGAATTATGTACCTGAAGGTTAACATTATAGTACTGGTCCATCATATTTGATTCTGTACCTTGGGGGTATAGGACGCTATGTCCATTTTTCTCCAAAATGGGTATATTAGCACAACTTTATGGGTTTCTTCTCCTCTACACAGAGGTATACAACTCTATGTCTTACAACAAGAATTGGGCGAGTTATATGCCTTGAACGGAAAACCACGTCCACTTCACTTAGAGCTATACAACACCATCTGGGCATGGTGTTGTATACTTCAGCATAGTCTGGTGGATTTTCCGTGAACTAAAGAAACACAGTTAATTTTTTTAACGAAAATGCCACTAACAGGCGAGAAAATTAAGGGTGAATTGGGTGAAACATCTTTAACTGCTCTCCTGTAAAATGTAGTCAATGTGACATACTGTCCTATACCTCCAAGGTACAGCACGGATCAATGCAAGATGATGGGAGTGGGGTGGCGCATCGGTCAAGTAATTTGTCTGTCACCAAGGTGGACTGGGTTTGATTCCCGGTTCGTATTCCACGTAAAAAGGAGCTCCCGTGGCTCATGATCACACGATTAACGGTCCCGGTAAACTACAAGCTTCCTTCCTTTTCTCAATGTTATTTCAATCATTCATTCATTCATTCATTCATTCATTTATTTGCAATGGGGGGTGTGTCCCCCGGTGGCAAATTGTATATAAATAACAAATAAATAATTATACATAACAATTCAATAACAATTATACAACAATTAAACTGGAGTATATACACAAATAGTCAGTCTTTTCTTAAACACACCTATATGTTTGGGAAAAGGCTCTAAGACTGCGGCAGGTAGAGAGTTCCAGTTATCAATGGCACGGTTTACAAAAGAATATTTACTATAATTTGTTCGCTGTGGTCGGCCCTTAACTTTGAAAGGATGATCGCTCCTACCCATGTAAGTGGGCTTTCCCAATCGTTTGCTAAGCTCACCCCATGCTGGTTGATTTGTATACGTGTTGTACATAGCGCAGAGTCTAGATTTCATCCTCCTAGCCTCCAGTGATTCCCACCCAAGTTTCTTCAACATACGGCTCACACTGCTCCTGGGATTAAAGTCACTGAGCACAAATCTAGCGGCCTTTCTTTGTACCATTTCCAACTCATTGATGAGCCCTACTTGATATGGATCCCAAACCGCCGAGGCATATTCCAGAATAGGTCTTACAAGTGACAAATAGCCTAATTCTTTAGCAGAGGTACTACTTCCTTTTAATACCCTCATTACAAAGTGCAGGGATTTGTAAGCATTTGAAACTACACATCCTACATGACTACTCCATTTCATATCATTCCTTACGTGAACGCCCAAATATTTGCAAGAATCTTCTTCTACAAGTAATTCCGAGCCAATGTTATATTGAAAATCCTGCCTTCGTACTTTCCCTATTTTTAAGAGACTACATTTTCTTGTGTTTATTTTCATTTTATTTACAATCGCCCACTTATAGACCAGGTTCAGGTCCTCTTGATGCGCTGCATTGTCTTGGGAGTCATGTATCTTTCGATATATTACACAATCATCCGCAAACAATCGACAGTCACTGCGAAACCCATTTGGTAAGTCATTTATAAACGCCAAAAATAACAAAGTTCCGATTACGCTGCCCTGAGGGATACCCGACGTTACGGTAATTTCATCCGAGAATATTTGTAATAGAGGAGTAATTATCTTAGGAATTAGCATGCACCCCATCCTGGACAGTAAGTTGTAGGTCTATATTACGGTAGTGGCTCACTACCAGATTTAACTCCCACTGCTTCAGTAAGGTGAAATGTTACGAATATATTCTTTAGGAATTCGCACGGCTATCATCTTGAATTTTTGAAATTTATTGAATTATTAAATCTTCTTTTGTTAGCTTAAATATATTTACCGCGCCTAGTTTTACTATCCTATGATGATTAGTTCACCAAAATGAGAAATAATATTTTAAAATTTTGCGTTGTTGCCATGAGGTTTTGAAAGGCATATCACGGAACATAATAATTTATAGTCTTCGTTCATGGTACACAATTTCAGATAGGTCACTGTAACAAGTTCGAACAAAATGCATTTAACTCCTAAGAATTCGCACCATATTTGTTTTTACTTGTCACGAATGTAAGTTATATCAATTCACTTGGTTCCTTGTCCTGCATCATCGGGGCTCAACACTTTATTCTGATAATTACTTAGCTAGTGAGCAAAGGCATCTAAATTTCAAATATTTGCGCGTTCAGGATTTTGGTTTCTAACTCGTCACAATTTTAACATTCATAGCAGTGAAATTCTCTCATAGCTCTGTAACATTTTATACAACTTCAAGCTGATGTCTGTAATAAATTCCAAGCAAAGGCAATTAAATTGTGAACATTTACGCGGCATCCATTTTAGTTTCTCACTTGTTTCGTATCTGAATGAATGACACATCAATGAATTTGCCGTGTAGCTCATATTACCATGGTACAAAATTTCAGTCTGATATCGGAAATAGATATCGAATATTGGTGAATTATTTGGCGCGAACGCCATGTTGATTTGGACTTAAGAATGTGAATATTGAATGACTGGTTGAGGTCTCCAGAGATGGGTGTGACTTGTGACCATATTTCATTAGTATCCGTCCAGAATTTCAAAATGTATTTATGGAACGTACGTACCTTCACATAGATAAAAGCACAAACATGCAAGCATGCGACAGAAGTCTGCATCATAAGCATATATGTCATAGAATGAAAATAGGTTAAAATGCACATATTGTACGGTCACCCAAACAAAGAATGAGCACACTCAATGTAACTGTTTGGAAAAGTTCCAACGGTGGGTTTTCATGAGAACCTTTTCGTCGCTGTCTGGGATTATATGTGTAATTTACGAGGTTACCATGCTCATTCTTTTCAAATGGAAAGATGAAACGTGTATAGGCTATTATGTGACTGTACATTTTGTAAGCTGAGATGGGTAATTAACCTTTGAGATAACCAAATTTAGGGGAAAAGTAGAAGAATATTTATACACTTATACCAGAGAAACATAGTCTTGTGGATGGTGAGTTACGTATGTAAGCCCGCCATACCATCACTTGAGAAAGATGTAAGAATGTGTAATATGAGTGATAAAATTGAGGTAGAGGTATTACTCTACTCCAATATACTCTTACAATATTTAAACACGTATTTCTACAAAACGTATCGACATTTTCGCTGCCAAGCGTACCTATTCAATTATTGTTTACTACATTATTCACTGGCAAAACAATTCGCACCAGAAGGAGTGGTGGAAATGATATAAAACAAGTTCGAAGTGTAAGTAGCTTTGTTTAAATTATCGCAATATTATGTGAAATGGACTACGGAATTCACTGTACGGGTACACTTCTAGTCCCATGTCTGTGGGCGATAGCAACCCTCAGGTCTGGACACATGCGCTTCTTCAGTACAGTGGGGAGTCGATAGTTGTGGCAAGCCACCCCAGAGCTGTCGTAACTGACACACGACATCTGACTGTTACTGGGAAGGATTTAAGGTCGGAGCTGATCCCACACAAGCTCGTTTGTGGGAACAGCGAGGGACCAAGAGGGCTACGGGAGGACCTCTACATGATGCAGCCAACCCATAGATAAACGTGCCGTTTGTGATGGGCATTGTCCTGTTTTTGTTTTTTGTTTTTTGTTTTATTTAGCGTATGGCTTTTAGTGCCGGGAGTGTCCGAAGATAAGTTCGGCTCGCCAGTTTTGTAGCTGCTTCGAGACGGACACCCAATGGTTGAGCTACAAGTACCGTTGGGGAGGAAAGTTGGAATGGAAGGTTGAGGAGTTGGAAGGTAGCGGCTGTGGCCTATAGTTAGAGACCAACCCCGGCATTTGCCTGGAAGGAAGATGGGAAACCACAGAAGACCATCTTCAAGGTTGCCGGCGGGGGTATTCGAACCTCCTCGCCTCCCGGATGTGAGCAACTGCCAGCAGTCATGCCGTAACGACCACGACTAACTCACCCGGTATTGTCCTGGAAAAAGACTGTACTAAGATGCAGTCTCACGAGAGGTTAGACATGCAGACGTAGGATGTTTGCAAAGTAGTGCTGTGCCGTCAGGTTCCACCTAAAACATCACCACCACTGGTGACCTGATGTCATACCCAATGTCTACGCACACCATGATACCGGAAGTGATATAGGTGTGTCACTCCACAGCATTGGTAGAATTAGTCCTTGGCCCCACGAACACGATCAAAGTCCGTGGTCATGCAGAACCAACATGGCCATTATACGTCCATTTGTCATGGTTCCGAAACCACTCCTAAGGCAGTCAACCGTGCTCTGCTCTTAAGGGCAGCCTATACAGTACATGGCACAGTGAGACCGTTGTCCAGCTGATTCCGTGTATCAAGACACAGTGCAGAGGAACCCGAGGTGTTGAAGGGAATCCAAGACCCATGTCAGGATGACAGGTGTATAGAACATCGGGTTGCGTAAAGCATAGTGATCAATTCAAATATCCCCCTTGGTGTTGACTTGTTTTCAGCGACCGGTTACTGTTGAATGCGCAAGCAACTACCTGAAAACGATATCACTCCACTTCCGAAAACACCACTCAAGCCAGCTCATTGCAAAATCAAATAATTTATATATACATTGTTGATGTGTACCTGTATCGGATAACGTCCAAATACGAGCATTATATATCGGTGTATAACCTTTTATTTTTGTATGTGAGACGTTATTTAAGTTGTTATGCAGAAAATAGGAATCACTAAGGCTTAAGTAACAACCGCTTGCTTACGATTTCATTTCCAGCCTGGTGGTGACCGTACTCCCTGTATCTGGATAATTTGTTGAATCAGCGTGCTAACTTAATTTATTGAAATTTCAACCAGTGTACGCACTAGTAACTAGGACTAGAATCGAGATGGAGATTATCATGGATTTAAGATAGGTATCATTCTATCATTCACCTAGAGCTGGAGTTAAACCCAGGAAAACCACCTTTGGGGTAAGCGTGGGTTATATTCAAGCCCAACTCTTTCGTAATGTTCTTCGCTGGGCTGAGTATAACCTATTCATAGCCTCATTTCCTGATTCAAATCTTCTATGTTAGAGCCAGGCAGAAATCTGTTGAACTCGCTCATACATAACGACTGCACATTTCTTTGTGTTATCTTGAAAAACAGCAGATGAGGCACCTGCTATGTGTCTCTTACAGTGATAAGAAGCATACCTCAGTAGTAACTGAGCCAACCCTTTTTAACGTTAACCGGTACCGATTCTGCGATATTGTATTCAGAAATTATAGATGGTGGATATCGAAAACCACGAGACTCGAGGAACCAATTGCAAAAGAATGTTATGACAAATTGATGTTTCAGTACGTAAGGGGCCCGATAACGTAGCTATTTTTATTTCAGATGGTCTCCGTGGCAATTTCTGAACAGAGCAGAATTAAACAAAACAATGCATTACATAAAGATTTAGTTTGAAAAGGTTGCCTTTCGCATTCAGACTCTGGGATAGAAAGCGAATACTGTCAGTGAAGAATTTTGCTTCCCATTGAACCATCTGGTCACCTCAGCTATGATACCTAACTCGGAGTCCACCCGTTGCTTTGCCCTTTTTAAAGCTCGATCGCAACATTATGCTGGACACGTTAACATGGGCAGGTGGAATATTCACAGTCCTCAATCGTCACTACGTGACTTTATATTTTTTGAATCCGTAACGAACCACTCCGACCCAGAAGCCATCCATGTCTGCAAGAAACAACGGATTCAAAGAGTGGCATTCTTCTTTCATGATTTTAATGTTCCATTGTGTATCCCTCCTGCGATTTTGAAATGTGATATAGTCTTGTCCAACATTTCAATACTACGAATACACTATTTATTTCAAATTGCAGTCCAATGCACCAACAAGAAGTGTTAGCAGAATTCAAACCAAGTTCATTCTTAGTATTTACCGGCAAACGATCCGTGATGCAAAGGGCAATATTTCATTGTGTGTTACTCCATGGATGAATTATGGTGTTTGATGTCATTTTCAGTGTTGCCTTAGTAAACGAAAGTTTGATGCTTTTCGGTCGGTCAACATGAGAAGAGACAGCGAAAGCAACAACACTCACGGCAACATACAACTCAAACAGGTAAAGTCATTGAAACAAAAAATAAAAGAACAGGACCTAGTCATCACGAAAGCAGATAAGGGAACACCACAGTAACTCTGAACAAAAAAGAATACTGTACATCGATAAAACAATCGAATTTCTGAACAACAATGAAATCAAGGAACTAGGAGAAAAAAACAACCAAAAAATTTCAAATACAAATCAAAAGTGCGTTGAATGAAACAGAATACACATTGACCAAAGCCAAAAAATCAAAATTAATAAATACGAACCCGAAAATACCGTCCTTGAGAGGACTACCAAAAAGTCACAAAAAGGAGTGCCCAATTAGACTTATAGTCAACTGCAGGAACGCGCCAAATTACAAAATCAGTAAAGAATTATTAAACTTTTTAAAACAGCGCCTTTCCAATGGCAAAAACAATTCTGTAAGGAACACAACGGAACTAGTAACTGCATTAAACACGTTACAAATGAAACCCAGCTTGTGGCTAACATCCCTCGATATAACTAACATGTACACCAACATTTCAATTAATGAAGCAATCAATATTATCGAAAACAATTTAAAGTCCAACAACTCGGCAAAAGAAACCGAAGAGATCGTGAAATTACTGAGGGTCGTACTCAGACAAAACGGGTTTCAATTTGATAGTAAAATATACACACAAACAGAGGGCCTAGTCCTGGGGTCACCGCTAAGCGGGCTAATCGCCGACATCTTCATTAACACGCGTTCCTGGAAAAGATCTCAACAAAGGGAATAGTGCAGTGGAAATGATACGTGGATGATGTAATTTGCATCTACGACAATTAACAAGCGAAGAAACAATTCTCCAAGTTATTAATAGCCTACACCACTCTATCAAATTCACTTAGGAATCCGCAACCGATCGGAAAATAAATTATTTCAACATAAATATCGAACGTAAAAATAATGAGCTTTCATATTCCAGATTTTGAAACCCCACACAAACTTTGCAAGCAATTGACAATCAGTCGAATCACCTCTGTACGCATAAATTAGCGGGGTTCAATTCAGTGGTGCACAGGGCTTTAAACATACCCATGTTAAAAGAAAATTATAATAAGGACATCAGAATAAACAAGCAAATAGCAAAGGAAAACCATTTTCCGTCCAGCAAAATAGATACAATTGTAACCAGACATAATAGCAAAACGATGCAAACGCCAGACAATAATGAAAAAAAAATCGCGCGTTTCAATTATGTGAACGCAAATACTTATAAAATCACCAATCTGATCAAAAACAAGGCTTAAAAATTGCATTCACAATGAATAACACAACCGGAAAGCATCTGCACAACAGTAATCTAAATAAACAAGACCCATATTGAAAGTCAGGGGTATATTCCATTACGTGCCAAGACACAGTGTGTCAGGCTAATTACATCGGACAGAGTGGGAGAAGAGTGGATACACGATACAATGAACCCAGAAATGCGATTAAGTACGGGACACACTCAGCCGTATGCGAACACATGTGTGAAGCGGGACACAGTTTCACTAACATTGAAACCGACATTCATCACGAACCGAAAGGTAGAGCTCTTGACATTAAGGAAGCAATCGAGATACACTTAGCTAAAATAAACAACCCCAATAATCTAAACGAACACACATTCATGGGGAATTCACCCCTCTACACTCTACTAGAAAACACACCCCGTCGCAAACATGACACAATATAAACATGTAGCCAAGCTAGATAAGGGATTAATAAGGGAAACATGTCACTGGTTCAGGATGTACGATGTATCTCTTTCTTTAATAAACCAAAGCCGGTATTAACGGCGATATTAAAGGTGCCGGGACGTGCTCATTAGACCGGGCAGTGCTTATATGACTTTTTAGATTATGCGTGGCGAAGATGAAACCAGGTCTTTAAAAGTTGAAGATTTTCCTGAATACAATAACATACACCACATTAGGGAGACTAGACTTGGCCATACACTGTCACATTTGTACGACGTACACAGGAACTTAGGAATGCGAAAAGAGAATTGCCCAGATATATAAGATGCCTTGGCCCACAGGAAGTTCCCCCAGTTGCGAGTAGATAGTGACCAAGATAAGTGCTCTCACCATTACAGTGCAAGACACCATCAGATAAGTAGCCGGTACAATACAACCTGTATTCACCATACAACATAAACTTCAAACAAGCAAGTTTGGAGATCAATCGTCAATTCCAGTATTTTAACAAATCATCACATATACCACAACTAACAAATATTGACGAGTTGAACTATCTCAACTCATACTGCAACTAATTAAGTGTACATGTTGTAAATATTTTCACCCATACTTTCTGAAAAAGAAAATTAGGGCCTAGTGTGATGGATCTGATGATGGTCGCTTGACGAATGGAACTGGTCATCCAAGTGTATTTATTAATATCATGTAATTTTTTTTCAGGATTATGGAATAATCCTTTGGGAATAACTCGTATTGACCGACTGAAAAGCATCAAACTTTCGTCTATGTATGAATAAGTATGTCGAGTCCAACGTCAGTATGAATAAGGGCATTCTCAACTTTTAAACACATTTGGATATAATATATCTGATTAATGATTACTGCTTATGTATGTGATTTAGTAGTAAAAAGAATAACATAGACTGTCCTCAATTGGAATTCCAGTAGAAAAAATTGAATCGATCATATGAGCAATTGGCCACCATACCCTTCCATTAGATTTGCTTTACGCGTTTTATGGTAAGCTGTTTATCACTTTATCGACATTTTGATGGGAATTACAATGTCAGTATTTATGATACTTGCCTTGATGGGATTATCGAGTCAGGCTATTCTATAGTATTCTACACCAGTGAAGATATTTGACATTGTGAGATATTCTCACTCTCCGGAGATCCCTCAAATGAAGCTTGGACACATATATCGCACGTCAATTTGTGTCTGAACAGGACAAGAACATGTTTAGCAAGGTTTAGTCGAAAGACGAAACCTTTGAGACCAGATACGCCTCCTTTGTCCCTCTGTTGCGAAACTCGTATCAATGGTTGCTGCCAGCCCTTTGTCCAGTCTCCTCTCTTCCTTCCCCAATGGTTCTGGCGTTCTTCTGTAAAACGGTAGCACAGACCGAGTCACAAAGCACTAGATAAAGCTTCGCTATCTTGGTACTCTATAAAACAGATTTGAACCACATACCTCATTCAAACTTTTAACAATGCTATCTCTTCAATTTAAGATAAATTACTATTTCAACAACATTAAATGTTATAATAAATTAATGCCTAACTTAAACATAATTTATTTCACACATATGCAAAGCGTATGTTCATTCATTTAAACTATTTCTGTCTTTCTGCTTTTTCAAATCTTGTACTTGTACGAGCTTGTACCATTACTTGATATTAATGCTACATATTTGACTTCTCTGTTAACTGATATTGCTTTAGAGACGCCATAATTCTGAAATACTGGTTAGAACTGGATCTACTAGTACTTACACTGATCGCTCGCAATAGACACCTTCAAACGCCAACCACTGCGCCAGGATTAGATCGAGAAACTTGGGGTACAGCACCATACAGCCAGCCATAATTAATTGAAAAGAGGTAGTATGCATTTATATAATTTGGCTCAGCAATGAAACAGACATGCAAATAAATACAACACACATCCGGGATTCAAACCCGCAACCAAGCGCTGAGTTAAAATTCGAATGTCTTACCACTGACCCATGTCGGTCGGTTTAAATACGATTCTGATGTCTTTAAGGTAATGGATCAGGAAGAATACGTCACTACTTTGCTTTAATTTTCTCGCCAATTCTAATTTTACATTTAAATCCCATTTTACTCCCATAATATTCTGCCAAATATAACAAACATTGTATGGAAACCTGTGTAAGGAATTTTTGATTGCAGAATTTTTTCAAGTAGTAGGGATTTTTAAAGTCCAAAATTCTAGAACGTAAAAAAAAACGGTACACAAATTTTAGTACAATATAATACCTTATAAAACTTATGTACATAAAAACGATACGCAGTGCATTATAAATAAGTATTATCTACCTAATTCAAAATCTTAATTAACATGTCAAATAAATTTAATATAAATATAATGAAAATCAAAATTAAAAAAAAAACATTGAATGTATATGAAAGAAATTTTCGTGATATATCTACTTTTATTTAGGTGACATTTCCACAAAGTTTCATGAAAATCCATGCATAAGTAAAAATATCTGCTTATCTCAGGAGTGTCACCTTCACTTTATAGACTGTCTCTCCGCAAGAAGAAGAATATGAAGAATTGCATTTGCATTTTCCTTTCATTTAAACAGACCGTTATACCGATGTGGTGCCTGTGATTCATGCATGGAGGCAAATAAGTTAATTGCTTCCATCTCAGTATTTTAATAACTAATATTCAACATGACAGATACGCTGTTGCTGCTGTTGTTTCATTTAGGGATTTGTGACATCGTGGTAATCTGGCCCTGTGTGTTGGGTGTGTGTAGGATCTGTCTGATAACTTGCGTTATTGTGATGTCTGTAGCAGTGTGTGTATTTTTAATCAAGACTAGGGTTTGGAAGGTTGCGGCCATGGCCGTAAGTTAGAAACCATCCCGAAATTTGCCCAGAGTAGACGCGGGAATCCGCATGAAACCCTTCTAAGATCGATGAGGAGATAAATATAATTTCGCCTCATGACACTGAGTGTACTCTCTTACTGCCTTCTCTCCAGGATTATTGTTCGTACAATTAGAATTAATACAATTTATGTTCATGTAAAGCACTTCGTATTCTTCTTCAAATTATTGACAGTCATAGAAGAAACTGGGGACGATCTTCAAATGAAATGTATACGCAATTTACGAAGCATGTATCTTTATGCTTCACACTTCCAATCTACTTATATTAAAGAAAGCTTTCCTGTCTGTCAACACAAATTGTGCCCAATTACATTAGGCGAGAAAACAAGTTTGTATATAGGCCTACATAATATACATAATAGCGTGTTGCTTTATGATAAATATCCTATGTAATTTTTTCTTTCAGGTTAGGGTATATAGGCTACACTAAATACTTGTTTTCCCACCTAATATAACTGGGCACGATTTGTGATGACCAACTGGAATGCTTCCTTTAATAGAACTTGGCAACACTGAGAAATGGCTTCTATCAATTCAATCAACTTATAATCTTAAAGAATAAGAGTTGAAGATCTGACCATCCTTGGGATTCGAGCCCAAATCCCCTACTGTTCGGGCAGGTGTTTTAGCTGATGATATCACACTGATCCAAATTCCCACGCATTCACGCAATGCTTGAAGCTACGAGCCACGATTGGAGTATGACGAGTTCACGAGGTCATTTCCACGTATCATGGTATATTTGTGAATGTATAATCCACCAACCTGGAATGCAGGGTATTCAATTTAGAGCCCCCAGGACGGTCAAATTTTCAACTCCTATACATGAAAATATGATCGCTTTAAAATAAGCTAATAAATCATTTTATGTTTCTTAAATATTACTGTACTCAATTCAGTTGCTATTAATTGCTTAGCGGCTTTGTGACATCGTGGTCATGTAACCCTGTGCACTTGGGCGTGTGTAGAATCGGTCCATATGTGATGTCTGTACTAGTGTGTGTCTTTATAATTGAGGTAGGATATTGGTAGGGAAGTGGCCGTGGCCTAAAGTTAGGTACTATACCATTAATTTATGGCCCGTGCGTCACAAGCTGAGAACCTTCATACGGTACTTCGCAAGGGATCATATGACAGGCAGCCATTACACCTCAGATGTGGGTCACCCGAGAGTAGCCGATGTCCCGCGAGCGTCTACGAACGCTGAGACAGGTAATGAAGAAGAAATCATATTATTGGTTCACAGTATCAATGACGACACAACACCTGAGAAAATATTGTAATGTTTTAGAGTAAACTAGAGCGATTTGTTGTTGTTTGAGTCATCAGTCTCTTGACTGGTATGATGCAGCTCTCCATGCCTCCCTGTCCTGAGCTAATCGTTTCATCTCTACATAGCTACCACACCCTACATCCGAGGCAATCTGTTTAACATATTCTAACCTTGGTCTACCCCTACAGTTCTTGTCCTCGACCCTTCCCTCCATAACTAAGCTTGCTATTCCTGGGTGTCTTAGTATGTGTCCTACCAACCTATCTCTTCTCTTCATTAGCAGTCGCCAGAAACATCTCTCCTCTTCCACTCGTCTTAATACCTCTTTGTTTGTAACCCTATCTACCCATCTGATCTTCATCATTCTCCTGTAACACCACATTTCAAATGCTTCAATTCTCTTCTTTTCTGCTGCACCAATAGTCCAAGTTTCACTTCCATAGAGCGCCACGCTCCAGACAAAGGCTTTCAAAAATGACTTCCTAATACCTAAATCTATATTCGATGTCAGCAGATTCCTTTTTTGTAGAAATGCTTTCTTTGCCTGAGCCAACCTACTTAGAGCGATTTACGCACTGAAAAAGATATTAAACAACTTGCCAGAATACTAGAAAGTGTATGCTACTATTTAAAACATTATAAGAAGTTGTAAAATGATAAAAGATGTGTATATATGACAGTCCTAGCGACGGAGTTCGAACTAGGATATCTTAGAGTGGGGGAGGAAGCCCCCGTGCGGGAGCGACCCACCACCAGAAATCAGAACCTAATGTGATTCCGTACAGGAAATTTTACACGGGAGTGCTCGTTGTTAGTCAAGTCGAATAGTGAAATACGTGGAAGAAACGGACTCTGTTATAATAGCATACTATGCATTATACCTTGAACCAGTATGCAGTACGGAAATGTCAGTGTCGAGTTCGACATTTAAGCGTTTGAGCGAGGACTATGGTCAGTGCAATGCCAGCGCGCATTGATACGCGAACACGAGGCGAGAGACGCCATTAAGGACAGCTTGTGTTAAACAAGATTATATTCAACTCTTGCTGAGTTTTGAAGCTACGGACAGTTTACGCAGTATACACTGTATGTGTATAGGAATTATACTTTTCTCAAGCGTTATGTTTAACATGCAGGTGTTAGGCGGAAAGGATGAACAGTACACAGTGATAATAGCCATGCAAGGCTAAGTTATGGCGTAGGCACTACATTCAGAGCATGGTAGAGAGTATCAAAGACAACCACATTTAGCATGTGTTTTAAGAACACGCTATTCTCGCATAAGATGAAGCAATCTTTTGAGAACATGTTTTTCACATTTCCAAACGAGATGGGCCTAACACATGGTTGCTATCGAAAGTCTCTCAGCTACTACATACTGTTATTTTCTGTCGGGAAGCGCGAGTGCGTGAACTCTGATCGCGAGGCCATTTCGTGCGTTAAGCGACCGCGGGGATGGAGTTTGGAACCTGGTTGGAGGAAGGAGATCCTGAGTTCGACACCCGGACCGCTTATGGAGGAGAATTATGTCCTGGTGAAGTGTATAGTGGATTACCACGACATGATAATATCCTTTTTTGATCATCGCTACGAAGCCTGGCAGAAGCTAGACGACTTACAACTTTATTAGTAGCGACTAGTGGGTATTTGAAAGTTACCATACTTTCCATATTTCTTTACAATTGTAGCATGGATGGACAGAAGTTGAGGTTCGATGCTTTGATTTGGGTTAACCAAATGCATCCAATATTGTAGTTTTGGTAACTATATTTGATTCTAGTATATTTTTTATTTAATTAATGCATATTTTCATTGTCGCGAAGACTCATCACAGGGGAAGATCTATATTTTCGACAGAGATAGGAACTATTTTGTGCCTAATGCACATTGTTTTTAATGCACTTGAGCACGTTGATATTTTGATAGGATTATGAAAGTGTCTTTGATACACTCAGACCTGAACTACGTTGATGAAATTAATTTTCTGTTTGAAAAAATTACTTAAATATTTTTAAATGTCATTTGGACATAGAAGTTTTTCTGAGGTTGGATTAGTGGATAACTATGATTAGTTATTCTTCTGGAAGACTTCATACTTCTCTATAGAGCGAGAGATATTACCGATACTGCCTAATGAATCAATAGTTCTTTCAAAAACATACTTCTGTTTTACTAGGTTCATGGTGTAGGTGGTATTGTTAAATCATTCTCGAGTTCGCCTGATTGGGGGAGTCTTCATAATTGGTTGAATTTGATCAATTTTCACTTTAATGCAGATCACATATTTCTTGTGACTTTTGATAGTTTGAGGTATTTTATATGCAGTTAATATTTATATTTCTACGATATTTGAAAGAGTTATTGGCAAGCATCAACGCTCAGTTATAATTAAATCCTAGTTCAGACTTCAAGAAAATCTCGATTAATATTAAGAACAATTGTAATCAATAATGTGAGACAAAGCTTGAAGCTTAATTGGATAATTTTCTTCGACATTTTCTATTTTTAACACAAGTGTAATTTACTTCAGTCTTTATATTCACGATGTATGTGAATTATTTTGTGCAGCACTGAGGTGCAATAATGGTCATTGTGGGATCTATTTGGTATAGGGTCACCAGTAGGGTAAGGACATCTGCCGAGCATATTTTGAAAAAGATATTTATGGATACACTGTTGAGTGTTATAAATGTTATGGAATCGTGCTAGTGAGAGCACATATTTGAGATTGTGTGATAATCCACATCGAGTTTAATTAAGTTCAATCCTTACATGGAATTTTGGGACCAGATATTTGGGTATAGCATCTGTGTATAATAAGCACTCTGATCAATAAACTGAGTAAAACACTGTGTCATAAAAATGATTAAATAGTTGGAATTAATCCAAGAAAGTAATTTACAATTTCCAACAGATTCATAATGCAATTAATATTGATATTTTCCCTACATGGATAGACAAATCCACACTTCTAATTAACTTAGTTGTTTGTTAGATTATATCACAACTTAGGAATAGTGCAACCGATCAATGACAAGTAAATCTTGGCATGAAAGGTCGAATCAAGTCTTGTAAAAATTTAAATGAGTTAATAACTATGATAATTATGTCGAATAAGTCATTACATCGTCGACGACCAATTACAATTCAACATTTTTGTATAGATTTTTGCATATGTGTGTGTCGACATAGACACTTGATTTCTTGCCACAGTTGTAGGCATTACCAGTATTTTGTTACTGGCATTCAGTATTTTTACCCGAGTTTTTGAGGGATAATTCTTTCCTTTTAGAAGGAATGATAGGATTTTTGTCCAGATGTCATACTTTTTCTGAATAAATTGAATTGTATTTTAAAATTCTTCTGCGTGATGCTTTAAATAGGTGATGGAAGGTTGCATTAGGAGGGCCATCGCTGAGCATTTCGGAATAGTCCACTCTCCCGAGGTGCTCCATTTGTGGAAATCTCTTGTTCTCTGAGCTATTATGCGATTTTGGCCATGGTCTTACCTAATGCCATCTTGTTAGATATAATTGTGTCCTTTTTGTCCCATTCACATGTTAGTAGGACTAGGGCTTTTTTCTAGGTGGGGATCTTCATGTTCTACGATCCGGCTGTCTTCGTGGGATTCTACAGGTGATGGTAGGTAAATTCGGGCACAGTACCATCCTGGCATTTTCTTGGAATACAAGTGATAAACCTTGGAAATCCCTTTCCAGGATGGCTGAGGTAGGAATCGAACCCGCCTTTTCTCAACTTTACCTCACGAGGCTGAGTGTACCCCGTCCCACCCCTCAGGCCAGAACTAAATACTTCGCAGAATTGGGGATTGAACCCGGGCACCCGTGGTGACAGTGTTTTTAATTAACTTAGGGCGCTTGGGACATCTTAGTATCAGCCCCATTCACTCTGATATATGTTGAATTTGTGTTTTAACATTTGTTTCATCTTTTGTGAGTGTATTAGCGTGTGTAACTGTAGGAGGTACCGCTGGACTAAGCAAGGTACCCATGGGGAAACCACACGGAGACCCTCGGCGCCGGGATTCAAACCTTCGCTCTCCCTATTTCTAGCAGCCCCTTTGCAGTAATGGTGGGTGATAAACCGCACACGTGTATCTCAAATAAATAATTGTGTTCCAATTCGCCGATGGTTTCGAATAATGTCCGAATTAAATTGCTGTGTACACATTTTCCTTCGACAAAGACTGTACCCTGTAAGAGCATCTAATCGGATATCATTATCTCTGAAATTACAGAAATGTATTGTTATGTTACTGGAACTGCCTGTGCAGATGGAGATACTTGCCTCAAGTGACATCGCCAATGATTATGCTTGTTATTGCTATTATACAACGCAGTGTATTTTATTTTGTAGAATACCACGCAGAGTACTGGAAGGATCTGAACGTTCATCATTGTTTATAAATCTGGAATATAGAATACAGCACACGTTTTCTCCTCATCTCTTTAAGCGCCAGTTGGAGCTTAGGCGATAGTATTTCAGATAGCATTTCACTGCCCACGTAGTGGGTAATGTTAGGTGTCATCCCTGAGGTCTGTGGTTGGATTCTCAGCTCTGCTGGGAAATTTTAATCCGGTCTGAGGGCCATGAGGATAATCGAGAACAGTAAAATTTGATTCTCGCCTCAGCCATCCTAGAACTGAAAGGAAGAAACTTGTGGTTTTACCTGATGGCAACTCTCGTGAACCTCAAATTTGCACGAAATCCAGACCCTTGGACGTGAGAATTAATTTCGACATTCCCACAGGCATCAGCCGGGAACCATCATGAGTATCAATGGCCACATTTCAATCAGTGTTTCTAGATAAATGTAACGTATGTGTGTGCATAGATTTAATTCAGATCAGGCATCACAAATACATCTCATAGCTTTAATAAGCACGTTCTCAGACCAGTATCGGCACACCATGCCTGTTCGTAAACAATATTGTAAACAAGTCGGTAATTCATTAGTAATACAAACTAGTTATCTTGTATATGTAATTTCACATAATAGTTAATGAAGATGTTCACGTGAGGAACCAACAATGTCATCTCCCTAGTTACTCAACTGGTGAGGTGTACAATTAGTCCTTCACAGTGAATATGGGTAAACTCCATGGACGTAATTCGTTCAAGATCGAAGCCAAGCATACTACCGTAACATTAAAATTGATAACTCGGAACGTAATATACAAATTTTCTAAAACTTGGCAAGTGAGGATACACACATAAGGTAAATCACTCATCTGAACTGGAAGACATTTAACATTACGCATAGCTGCCATCTCGAATATATGAAATATTAAAATTGAATACTTAGCATCTAATAGTTCGTAAAGCTACAAGTACGAAAGTTGATAAGGTTGCAGGTTCGTATTAGAATCTTGGTAAAATGAATGTATCGTGCACTAATATGAAATTGAACTGCGCATTACATTAATCTGCACCTTCATCTGCAACTGCACCATGTTGGTATATGACCACCGTAATTGTCCTGAATCTAACTGCACATTGAAACATTAGATACAAATAAAATCAAATCAAGTAAGTTGTGGCCTTTATGGAACTTGCTTAGATTCGCGTTTCATCATAAGAATGGCAGGTGGTTCATACGTCATTATGTTCTATTCATCCACAAACACAATTGTCCTGTTTCATCTTATAAAACTCTGGACTTGCCAGAAAATGATTCCAACAAGTCTGTGGTGTATTGGCTAACTAAGTTGGTCTTCATGTCAGAGCAACAAGTCTCTCTACCGTTGGGTTTCATTGAATCTGATCACACTGTATGTTTTGAGGCAACAACATTGGTGAAGGTGATAAGTATTATACTACTATTATCCACGTGAAGTTAAACGTTCAAACTCAGTAGCTTAGCTGTTTTGAGTCACGCTCCAAGACTGCAATTGAGAGCTGCAGCAAATTTGGACATCAGAGGCTCTAATAGTGGCCATCCTGAGTATAGTTTGTTCACACATCTTGTAGACAAACTCAGGAATGGTACCTCATTTCAAGTCCTGCTGCACCTACTCAAGTACTCGATCCATATACAGTTACATGCACTACTAAGATCATTCACAGCAACACAGGTCATTGGACATATTCAACACACACTCAAGCACAAAGGGATAATTACCAATGATGCCACAAGAATACAAATGAAGCATCAGTGACAACTAATATGGCTTCTTGTGTAGTTCTCCAGGCCAGAATTAAAACGGAATTCCTGGCCAAGTGAGGTCGTTTAAATCCCGTATAATTGCAGACTAATATCTTGATTCATATGAAATTCCAGCTTCCTCAAAGGATTCGTAACTAAGAGTCCATTTCCAGAGCTCTAGATCACGGGATTGATTCCTGACTGAGGAGACGAGACTTTCCGAGGGCAGGATAAATTCATGCCACTCCAAGTCATATTTTGTGATTACAGAAACAGTTAATTAGATTTTTGCCATACATCGCCCAATAGAGTTCTGGTTTTGGTGCAATGTTGTAGTGAAAGAATAATGTCGACATAAGAAAGGCTATCGCCTGGATGGCTACAATTCTACTGTCGATACGACTACTGTCGGCACAGAAGTTATGTGCTCCCGAATTTGGAGAAAAATAGCAAAATAACCAAAAGGCTTTCAGAAAAACAAGTAACGTCACCAGTTTTATTGTTTATTTCTTCCTTGATTGATGATAATGATTGCTTTTAGAAACGTATTTTAATATCTTTTATTGCTGGTATAATGTAAAAAGTACCGGCTTTTGGCAGGTTTCGAGGGAAACGTTGAATTAAGAAATTCACAACTCTAAACGCCGTCATGCTACAGTGACCAAATTTAAATATTTGTTAGTCAGATATGTTGTTTGTGAATATGTGAAGTTTTAGAATTATATCTCCAACACAAACAACAAAACAATCAATATTGTGAAAGGCTCGCATTTCAAAACTGGACTTCCGTAGAAGTTCGTTCTTGGGTGCGTTGTAATCCACATATATTAAGCGTTTGAGATATGTAACTATCCGTAATATAAATAAATGGGTTCATTTAATATGGATTGATATTTATTATGATTTTGGTGGCTGTTGTCGGCAGGCGAGATCCGCAGGAAAGTTGGTGCGCTGGTGCTGCATTCGCTCACTGCCTGATCAGCGCTTCCTTGGCACAGAGCATATTCAAGTGAAGTGTATTTCGTTTCCACATTTCCCATAAGATTTTCGACATTATCGGAAAGTCTGATAAACACTTCCCCAATTTTTCGATAGTAGAAAATATTTTTTCTATTAATAAAAACTATGAATAAATCTACGTATAACTCCATTGTAAACTGGTCAATGTCAATTAATAGTCGTCCTGCCGATAGTCTTTTCCTCTTGACCTAGTCCTGGGTTTTCAACTCTCACAATCTCAGCATTCACAGTTTTAACCGTTCGCCTCGTTGCGTAGTGGGTAGCATTCTTGGCCGTCACCGCGAAAGCCCGGGTTTGATTCACGGCTCTGCCAAGAAATCTAATTCTCTTCTGAGGGCTGGAATGGGGTACACTCAGCCTCGTAGGGCAAAACTCAGTAGAGGGTTGTTCGATTCCCACTTCATTCATCCAGGAAGAGGTTTTCCGTGGTTTCCCACTTCTACTCCAGGCACATACCGGTACGGTGCTTAACTTAAGGCTACGGCCACTTACTACCCAAATCCTACTTCAATTACAAATGCACACACTAGTACAGGCTTCACAGTGACACAGGTTATCAGACAAATTTTACACACACCCAAGTGCAAGGAGCTACATTACCTCGATGTCGCAAAGTCCCTAAACGGATTAACAACAACCTTCTTAACCAAGCGAAGGGTCACCCCAAGAGACAATCAACAACTTGGTGGAGCACCGGATATCGCTTATCGCCATCTCACTGAAAATCATACAAATTCCGCTCTCCGTAAACGGGGTTCTAGGAGGCATTGTGAAGGTATCTGCTCCACAAAATCCTGAGTGAAACTGGAAACTACACATTAAGACAATGTCAGAGATACGAAGATAAACAGTGAATGACTGATGTGTGTACAGACTTTCTTTGACACATATAAGGGCCGAGTTGAACAGTGAATGTTGAAACTGGCAAAGAATGCGATCCTTTCGCTATTCAAGGCAATTCATCCAAGGAAGACCAAATGTCTCTGATAATTTCTTTAGGATTAATTTATTTTTATTGGTTTATTTTCTACTAGCTAAATATTCACAGTTTGTTTGAACAAAGTGGTTTCCTTTAAGTAAACATCAATAAAATAATTTTGTTTTAAACGGACGGACGACAATATAACATACGATTTCTTTTTCTTACTAATTTCATCACGAGCTTGTGAATTAATTTGTAATTCTTATAATTTATTTATTTATTTATTGCCACATCATGCTTCTGGGACTAGCTGCCACTGCCTTTTTAAATATTTTAATACCACCGAGAGTTATCCTAATTATGATGTACCGTATACCAAATTAAAATTTTAAAGACTCTTCAACGCTAAAATATACGAAACACGAGGACAGATCTGAAAGCTGTACGGCCAGACATCATTTCGCAAAATATCCCATAGGTGGTGCTGTAGAAGTATTATCTAATACAATACCAATCTACTTAATATAAATGTACTGTATCGAACTGATGTATTGCACTATGAAGCACAGTGCACGAAGCGCTGATCAATTTGTGACGTTCTCTGGCGCGTCAGAGCATGCGAACGCGGCATCAGTGCACCTACTTTCCTGCGGATCTCGCCTGCCGACATAATAAAAAACAATCATAATAAATATCAATCCATATTCAATAAACCCATTTATTTACATTACGGGAAGCCTCCGTGGCTTAGGCGGCAGCACGCTGGCCTCTCACCGCTGGGTCCGTGGTTCAAATCCCTGTCACTCCATGTGAGATCTGTGTTGGACAAAACGGAGGCAGACAGGTTTTTCTCCGGGTACTCCGGTTTTCCCTGTCAAAATTTCATTCCAGCAACACTCTCCATTATCATTCCATTTCATCTGTCATTCACTTAATCATTGCCCCAGAGGAGTGCGTCAGGCCTCGGCAGCCGGCACAGTTCATATCCTCGCCGCTAGATGGGGGCTTCATTCATTCCATTCCTGACCCGGTCGGAGACTTGAAGCATCCTGTGGATTTTCATTTCATGTACATTACGGATAGTTACATATCACAAACGCTTAGTATATCTGGATTAGAACGCACCCAAAAACGAACTTCTATGGAAATCCAGATTCGAAATGCGAGCCTTTCACGTTATCGACTGTTTTGTTGTTTGTGTTGGAGATAAAATTTTGAAACATCACATACACACAAACAATATATCTAACACATAATTAAATTAGGTTACTGTAGCACAACGGCGTTGAGAGTTGTGATCTCTTAAGGGGGGATGTAACCGAAAATGCATAGCTGGCTCTAAAAGTTCATTGAGTTCACAATATAAGACATAGAACATTGAAACTTTGTACAGTTGTCTAATGGTGATTGATCTATTACGTGGCAAAAACAGCTATCTTGGGTTGTGAAATGGCACAAGTACAGTCACCGCAAAATGTTTGTTACATCCTCTTATTTAGGTACATTTTACAACATAACTATAAAAGATCCTGGCCTGAGCTTTTAACTAGTTTAAATATATGTCACTAACTCGAACTTATGTAGAATTATCTAAATACCAGGAAAAGTGTTTTTATGGTCGTTTCAGGTTTGGATTCTATAAACCTCAGTTGAAATATAAATGTAAATGCATGGAAATTCCACAAATGGTTAAATGGAAGCATAATTCTACATAAATATGTGTATAATCACTCAATAAACAATCCCTAAATATTTCAATTATGTAGCATTTAGGGTTTCAGAGAATAGTGTACCTGTATGGTGGAAAAATTGATATCTAGAAAACAACATTTGAAAGTTGGATATGTTCTTTTACTCACATTTAAGTACGTTTGTCTATAGGTACGCAGCATCAGATATAAATTATTTTAAAAATATTTCCAGTTGAGTAATGAGCTTGAAATATTTGCACAATGTATAAAAGTGGCAATACATACAAAAAACACGTATTTCCAAATTTTTATATTTTGACCCCTCATTGGTTACATCCCTCTTAGGCCAATGTTTCCCTCGAAACCTGACAAAAGCGGTACTTTTTATATTATACCTGCCATGAGAGATATTAAAATACTTTTTAAAAAGTTACCTTTATCATCAATCAAGGCAGAAATAAACAAGGAAACTGGTGATGTTTTCCTGTAGGCCTTTTGGTTATTTTGCTATTTATATCCAAACAAGGGTGCACATAATTTCTGTGCCGACAATAGGTATCCAGGCCATACGATTATTATTGAGGCCTATTAGTATTATTTCTTTACATCGTTGTGCCCATCTAAGGAGTACGATTGAACCTATTTAGCTGATCTTGCTTTCTTGCCCTCCCAAAATCTCTTCATCTTCTCACTACCTCCATCCGGGTTCTGTTGGATGCAATGTTTGGGTGGTCTGATAATCGATGACTGTCAACTAATTTTTTGAATTTAGTTCTGTCTATTACCATATCACTTGAGACGTCTATATCCTGAAGGTCTTTTTCAACTTCAACAATCCAGTTGTTCTTACAAGGGGAGGATACGATGCATGGACCACCGATTCGAACCATCTTTAGTACACTTGTAGGGCATGACTAGGCGTATACCAGGTGCAAGTAGTAAGGTGCGCTTCTCAGCCGATTCCGAGAAATTAATTATAAATTATTCGTAATTGCTGTATGGCGTTCATGTGCGCTGTACGTTAACATGACGCCAAGGAGCACGTGGTGCAGTGGTAAGAGGCCTGCTTCGTAAGCACTGGATCGCTGGTTCGAATCCCACTGGTGAGCCGCTGCACCACGAGCTCGTTGGTTTCTTCTAGCGTACAACGCACATAGACGCCGCACTGTAATTGTAATTAATTAATTACTCGGAAACGGCTGAGAAGCGCATCTTACTACTTGCACCTGGTATACGCCTGGTCATGCCCTACACGTGTACTAAAGATGGTTCGAATCGGTGATCCATGCATCGTATCTTCCGCTTGTTAGCTTTCTTTGAGAGAGTAAGATTTAGTATTATTTTAGTCAGCTTGTGATCACTCATTCTTTGAATATGCCCACAAAATATCAAACGTCTTTTCCTGAATGTACCCGAGATTTTCTCCGAATGCTGATCAAGCTCCTGGGATTTCCTTTTCATCCAAATTAGTAATTGGTACTAAAGCACTCTTATCAGTTGCAATTTACGAATATATTTGACTAAATAAATGGCTCCACCAGTCCACATGCTGAGCTGATAGATCAGCCCCGTAACGTGAAGAGCAACCCGAAGCTACACTACATTACAGGTGGTTTTCATTGTACTACTGATGTTGTAATTAATGATTATGATTGCGGGGCCCAACCGTGTGAATATACGAGGCAGATCCAGAAAGTAATTTCCGTTTGGTAATAAAATTAAATTGTGTACAGATACAGAAAAATTATTTATTGCACAACATTCTACACCTCTTAAACTACTTTTCCACATATCTGCCGAACTTTTTCAGGCATTTGTCATAGCGTGGCACAAGTTTTTGGATATCTTCTTCATAGAAGTTTGCCGCCGACCCGTAAACGAGAGAGAAAACTCCCCTGTAAGATATCCTGCCGTTTGGCCGTCACTGTTAGACAAATTGCGTGCTTACCAGGAGAACTGCGTATGTTTAGGAGTTCTCCTGACCACATACGCAATTTGCCTAACAGTGGTGGCCAAACAGTAGGATATCTTACAGGGGAGTCCTCACTCTCATTTACGGGTCGGCGCCAAACTTCTATGAAGAAGGTATCCAAAAACTTGTGCCACGCTATGACAAATGCCTGCAAAAGTTTGGCAGTTATGTGGAAAAGTAGTTTAAGAGGTGTAGAATGTTGTGCAATAAATAATTTTTCTGTATCTGTACACAATTTAATTTTATTACTAAACGGAACTTACTTTCTTGACGTGCCTCGTAGTTTCACGTGTATTCGTCTAGGAAAGCACAAATATTAGCTATATGAGCCGGAAAATAACTAGTTAGCTGCGAACAGCATTGATCTTCCATTGAAATTGAATTCAAACGGTACTGAACATCGCTTTTGAGTACACTAATTCACTGACTAATACGATTGCTTTTACAGCTTCACAGGCAACCACTTTGTGATTAAGAGCGTTACGTTCGATATAATTGTCTACACTGAAATGTGCTTTCGTAGATTTTGCTCTCATTACATGCATTATTAATGTCACTTATAGTCGGTCATCGTATGTTGATAAATTAAGAGAACTGTACATCAAACGCGCTATGTTATT
The DNA here is from genome assembly GCA_946902985.2 of Meconema thalassinum. Lineage (NCBI taxonomy): Eukaryota > Metazoa > Arthropoda > Insecta > Orthoptera > Tettigoniidae > Meconema > Meconema thalassinum. The sequence continues at coordinate 354,391,615 of OX336389.2, forward strand.
TTGTGTAGGAGGTTTCGTAGCTAAAATACCCAATCTCACGAGTAGCTTAGAACATATATCTTTAACAACTACTCTCTAGTCGGCTTAGTGCTGCTACGCTGTATATCCCACAGCGTAGCCGTGCTCGAATCCTGCACCACGACCGTGAGGGCAGCTGCAGCTAATCCAGAGATCGCACGTTCGAATATCGGCGCTGATAGCGACTATCCTGAGTATGGATTTCTACCGGGTGTTTCGACACTCCCTCCAGAAAATTGCCGGGAGAGTACCTTACTTCAAGTTCCGGGGCATCTATATAATATCTGTGTCTATGCACACTACTACAGTCATACAGATTATATCAGGCAAGTTCAACACTCACCATACTACTGTAGCCTACTATTCACAAAAAATTTGTATCTCTCCTATTTTCAAATGAAATTAGAAGATCAAGGCAAACACGATGAAAGAAAGGAGCCTGATTCATGTAGTGGACACAATGCGGGGCTCTGCTAGGATCTCATGGTCTTTAACACACGTCCCACTAGCTGTGAGGCCCTGGGGGTATGGGATAACCTGTGTAATTGTGATTACTGTGATAGTGTGTCTAGTAAGTTAATTGAGACTAGAATTAGAAAAAAGGCGTCCGTGGCCTTAAATTAGGAGCTACAGTACTAATGCATTTGCCTGCGGTAGAACTGAGGAACCATGGAAATATTTTCTTGGATGGCTGAGGTTCGAGTCGTACCCACTTCTTGTAATTTGTCCATGTGAGGCAGACATTACCCTGCTCCCTTAGACCAGAGCTGAACTTCTCAGTGGGGTCCAGAACAAAACCAGGACTTAAGGACTTGAGTCCCAACACGCACTCGTAGGCCAGGAAGGCGGCACTATAGTTCCGTGGAACATGAAATAACCCCACTGCTACCCACTTGGTGGCGGAGCCGTGTGTGTTGACAACTGCGATGGGGAACGGTGCTGACAGCGGCCATCCTTAGGTTTCTGCACGCTCCCTCCACTAGTCAGAGGGGTAGCCTAACATACTTCATTGCCATTTTAGCTCTTCAGTCGGTCAACACGAATATGCCCAATGACTGGGCGGGGTACAAGTTATAAATATCTAAATACACTCCTGGAAGAAAACACATGTGTTAGTTAATTATCACTATTAAAATTGGGCAATTGAGACTATAATTGGAAAGGAGGCATCCGTGGCCTTAAATTAGCAGCTACAATACTATTGCATTTGCCTGCAGTAGAACTGGGGAACCATTGAAATGATAATTAACTAATACATGCTTTTTTTTTTCAGAAGTGTATTTACATATCTATACTTTGTACCCCACCCAGTCATTGGACAAATTTGTGTTGACCGATTGAAGAGCTTCAAATGACAGTTTGTATTGGCAACACGGGAATAATGGCTTCAAATCTTTAACATATTTCATGTCATACCTCCCAGATCGTTGACCCATAATATTAGTTACATTCTACTTCAGTCACCACAGAAACATAGGTTATCTGTCAAATTCAACACACATCCAAATATACTGGACTGATGACCCAGATATTCCAAGCTATGAAAATTAAAAACATAACTACTTGCTGACCTATATACGATCCGCAGTAAAACATTCCAAGCTGTCTTCACCAGTAATTGTATTATTAGATAGAGTTGTGCAATTCTCGTCTTCCAACTCGGTTATGAATTTCATGTCATCTCATGCACACTCGTGGATTTCTGTCAATTAGTTAATGAATCTCCCACCGGCGTCTGTCTTTCTCTGCTTCAATTAAATGAAGCTGGAGTGTAATTGTACTTATATCCCGTGCACTACTTCCAGACTAGACTCTCTTGCATAACTGATATACTGTAAAATAAAGAATTCTGAAATATTCAGCTGCCGGTCAACCAAAAGTTTGCAATTAGATACTGTGCGGTAATGCTCAATTCTATTTAGCCTGATAGCTGCTTCTCTTTGTTGTTGGAAATGCTAACATGGTCCTCAACCACATGTTCTTGGAAATATATTTTATAACCTTTGTTAAATATTGATTTCCAGCTTTCGGTCAAATATCTTGCCACCCTGTGGCGTAGTCGTGTACGTTGTCACGCATCATGACTGTGATGAAGGACTGCAGCTGAAGTAATCAATATTAAACAAGTATCAGACATAAACTCTTACCCCAGTGCATGGGGATTGTAACCAAGATGTCCCTAGTCTATAAAACTAATTAACAACTGCAAACATCTCACCGTTTGGCAGAGGAACTCAAATGTAAAAGAACTGGAAAAATCAATCCTCAATAATCAAGCAGCATGGAAGTATGTATGTATGTAAATACGTATGTATGAGTTTCTATGTATTGTTGTTCTTGTTTTAAGGGGATAAACAGCCAGGGAATCTGCTGCAGTGAGTTTCTCTTGACCAGATAATCACGAACGTCAACAATGCGTTCTTCGAATGAGATATTAGCCAACGACAGCTTGAAGCCCTTGAACCGTAGGAGATACTTGCAGACAAAACAATCAGGCCATGTAAGTAAATCCATGGAATTTCTAAAACGGCATGAGCAAACACTAAAGGTATATTGTCAGATTCCTATAAAAGCTGGCGGCAGGATTATTCATAAGAATTCTAGTCGATACTGACTCCAAATAATCGTCTTGGTATGTACGCATTTTATTTTCGGTGTATAATTAAGTGAGAAGAAGTAGGTGCGGAAGAAGAATGTAATTTGACTCAATTCGAATCTTGTTCCTTATTAGGATTGAGTACTTTCAAAGGAGGGAAGGCAATCAATGAATCACTGAAGCTAAAAAGGGTTAAAAGCAGCAATGAGTGAGTGCTGTTACTTCTTCTGTAACATCCATACATCACATGAGACACAGGCAGGCTTTGGCCTCTTAAGTATCATATTACAACCGGAAATCAGCAAAGTGCTTAACGATGCAATTAGAGATGGATATTTTGTGAGTTTAAACAGCGCGTTATTTTCGAATATTTGCAAGGAGATGCGATCTATGGACGATATGGTTCTATTGCACACGGAGGTACGTTGGTTGCTACGTTGTCGAGTTCTTAAGTCACGCTGTGGAGGTAAAGAATGTACTTCATCTATTCCTGTTGGACAGCAGTCCTGCACTCGCAGCTCTGTTTCTGTATGAACAAGAGCATTTAACACTGTGCTGCTTGACCGACGCGATATGTTTATAAACTGAATGATATTAACGCATGACTTCAAGGCTGAAATATTAATATTGAACGTCAGAAAATTCAGATGGAGAAAAGCAACTGAGAGATTTCTTTTTGTCGAAATGAATTTCCCGAGAACAATCACTTGAATTTTGGTTAACATATTGGAATTTGCGTAGCCAATCTCAAAAAACTTCGTCAAAAATAATTCGAGTACGAATTGCTAGAACCTTCAGCTGAATATGGATTCGTAGTCCGTTCGATACAAACTTAACAACACACTAGTCAACAGTAAAACAGGAGGTGCTAGTAGAACTCTCAAGTGAAAAAACACTTCGAAATTACTTTTAATCAAGTCTCATGAAACGTTTTGGATGCTGATTCGGAATGAATATCTCAATTCAGCAAGAAACGTCATATATGTCATATTAACCGCCACATCACTTTATTTGCGTGAGTCAACATTTTCCCCAAAAGCATCCTCCAAGACAATGGATCGGTCTCGATTGCGGGTTGCTGTTTCAAAGATACAACCAGGACTGACTGCTTTTATCACAAACTCAAGCTCACCCATCACACTGGTATATCGGTATATATCAGAAAATTACTGAATTTCGAGCGATGACCACTATTATAGTTTTTTGTGACATTTCCAATTATTTATATGAAGAGTTCAAATATAACATTACTTTCTTTTCAAATATTAAAACATTCGTAACACACAAAATAGCTAATAGCTAATGCAAATAGCTAAAAACCTTAACAGTAAAAGAATATGTGAAGAAGTACACAAATTTGTTCAATTCCAGTAACTGTACATGCGTTCATTTTTATTTACAAGCTAGCTGTAATACTACAAATAAGTTACATAATAATTTGTTTACAAACAGATGTTGAATTTTCGTTGTAATGCTGCTTTTTCATCCGGAGAAATTGATTCTAACAAATGCCCGCGCATCTGCCTGCCTGAGTGTGTAAGTATGGATGTCGGTCCCCCCCTCCCATATTAATTCAAACACGATGAAACCGAATTGAAACAAAATTAGTACACTATTAGAACTACCAAAAGAAAGCCTCAGTGTCTTGTTTTATTTTGCCGCCATCTTAACCAAAACAAAATGGCAGCTACTAAATGTTCAATGCTTGAAACAAATAACCACTACACTAATAATCAGATCTCATCCAAATTTTGGAAAAATATACCTTTATGTGGGAAGTGTCTTGCGATGTAACATGGCGGCCGTGGGAATCATGAAAGCATTATAATCCATAACTTATGTATATAAAAGTATACAACGCTTAAGAGCTGATATAACGAAAATTGGTGACAAGATGGGACCTATACGCCACCGTTTATAGCCGAGGCAAAACAACAGACTCTCCCTACACAAGATGGCAGCTGTGCGACCTATAAGATCATTAAAATTGACAACTCCGAATCAATTTAAGTAAGACAAATCTTGGCAAAATGTGAGCACCATATTGAAGCTCTCACATGCGTTAGTCAGAATATTATTGCACTGAATATAGCGCACAGCGGCCATCTAGAAATTTCAAAATAAATTAATTACATTCGGTATCCTAGAACTATAATAACGAAATTTACTGATAAAATAGAAACTCATAAGTCACTTTGTATACCCGAAGCAAAACACCAATGCCTCTATAGATTCAATATGGTGGCTAGGCGTACTATTAACGTATACAAATTAGTAATTCAGGATGTCATTGCACAATTAACGTGAAACTTCGTATAGGAGAAGTATTATATGAGTAGCGGTAGGGATAAATTGATGAAACTGAATATAGATGCAGCAGCCACCCTGAAAATGCATAATTTAAAAATAAATATGTTTTAGAACCATAATAACGGAAATTAGTGATAATGTAGACACCTATATGGAGTATCGTATGCCCAGAGAAAAGAAAACCAGTGACTTGTAATTTTCAAGATGGCCGTCAGGCGTAATATTAACGCCTAATAGTGAATCATTCAGAATGTAATTGCGAATTAAAACGAAACTTAGTAAGAAAGAATTACCATATACGGAACCTTGCGGAAATAAACCATAAGAATAGCACACTGAACACAACACAAGGAGGCCATCTTGAAAATATAATATACACTATACAAAAAAATAAATCTAAATATATTATAGATACAATACATCAAATTACCATTAATATAAAACCGAATATAGACTTTGTATGCCAGAGGCAAAAAAAACACGTCTGCCATATATTAAAATTGTGGCTGAAGATACAAATGAAGCTTCAAAATCAATAACTCAGGATGCAATCGCATAATTAACACGAAACTTTGTAAGAGGGGGTAGAAAATAAGATATCTCACTTGTATTAGTTATACAACTATCAGTCTGTATATAGCGTGCAGCCGCAATCAATAATATGCCAGACAATAACATCAACAACTAATTACTGTTACTATCACGAAGTACAACAACTATGTAGCCTCACATAGGGGATATCTCTGCAAAAGACGCAAGATGACCGTTTCCATACATTCAAGATGGTGGATGGGCGAACTTTTCGCATGTTTCAATTAATTCCCCCAAAAAAGCAGAATTGCAATGAAACTTAGTAAACGGGAAGTCGTATGTAGGGTACAACACGTAACAATCTTCACAATAAAATTTAGTTATACTCCTTGGTAACAACAAAGAGTTATAACAATTCATAGATTAGCCTATTCAGAGAAAGTAGGTTATATAGGTTTTAATGATTATCTTCTTTTAATGTAATAAAAGATGATCTCATGGTCTAAGGAAACAAGGAGGAGGAAATTCAGGAGCAACTGAAGGCTTGGGAAGAAACAGTGGGAGAGTACGGATGGAAGTTCAACATCAGTAAATGTTAGATCATGTTAACGACCAGGAAAAAGGACAGACCAATGAGTGGGATAACACTTGGAGGTGGACAGCTGAAGAAGGTGGAAAGTCTCAAGTACTTGGGAAGTATAGTGGAGGAAAATGGGAGAAATGACAAAGAGATTACAGAACGTGGCAGACAGGCAGAAGCATTTCTGAGAAGCATTAGGAGCTTAGTGTGGAATAAAGATGTCCCACAAAAAAGCAAGGAAGTGTTATACAGAAGCTACTATATCCCGATACTGACCTATGCTTCAGAAACGTGGACAATGAAGAAAAGAGACATAAGCAGAATACAGGCAGGTGAAATGAAGTTCCTGCGAAGTAGGATCGGAGTAACAAGAAGAGACAGGGTGAGGAATGAAAAGGTCAGGGAAATGGTGAAAGAGGAGCCCTTGCAAGGTAGGATTGAGACATCAAGACTGAGGTGGTATGGACACTTAAAGAGAATGGATGAGAAGAAGATTCCCAAGAGGATACATGAGATGCAGATGCAGAAGAAACGACCAAGGGGAAGACCAAGAGATAGATGGCTGAAAGGAGTGGAGGAATGTGTCAAGAAGAGAGGCGATGACTGGACCAGAGTGACAGCGGAGAGGTGGTGGGAAGAAAGAACCAAGTGGCGAGGCTTATGCTCCAAACAGACCCAGCCTGCGGCTGGAAACTGTACAAGATGATGATGATGAATGTAATAAAAGTACCCACAGCCACAATTTGAATATATAGTGAGGCTGCTCCTTGCTTTTGACAAAGCAAGCCCATGTGTGATTCTACTTTATTTCGAATTTCATTTATTGTATCTCTAAAATATATGGAGATATTTCTTTTTATATTCCATAATTTCAAGATGGCTGCTGTGCGCATTATTCAGTGTGATTTTCTTATGAGCAATAATGGCAGAGTATGGTACTCCTCTCTCATGAAATTTCGGGTTAATTGTACTATGATACCGTGAGTTACTGATATTCAAGTTTTAAAAAATACTCCCAGTCACCATCGTGAATGTATGGAGTCGCTGCTGTTTTGGATATGTCATAGGAAGCCACTAACAATGTTCTACATTACTGCTAATTTTCGTTATTTTAGCTTCAAAATACTATGAGTTATTCATTATATATATATTCAAGATGGCCGCTGCGCGTTGCATTCAAACTGCTACACTTGCAGCTTTTTTGGCATATTCGCTTACCTATATGGGACTTGATTATTACTAAGTTTCGTTTTAATTGTGCAATTACATACTGAATTAATCATCATTACGTTTGACTAGTACGGCCTGCCACCATCTTGAAAACTTGGAGTCCCTGTTATTTTACTTTGGATTTATGAAGCTACATATACATTTCTACTTAGTCACAAATTGTTGTTATCTTAGCTGTAAATAATGGATAGTTAATTAATTTTAAATTGTGAAGTTTCAGGTGGCCGCTGCACCCTATAAACAGTGTGACGCACTTATCACTAACGATACTGATGCCTCTTACCCTTTGCCTACCAAATTGTGCTTTAATTTTGCTATTATAATTAATAGTTAATTATAGTTATTAATTTGTATATTTCAATAATATTCTTGGCCACCACCATAAATCAATGGATACGTTGTTCTGTTATTTTGGGCATACGAAGCAACGTCTACGGTATAAATTTCGTCATTAAATAAAAAAAACTAAGAGTTTTTTATTTATTTATTTATTTATTTATTTATTTATTTATTTTGGCATTTCAAGATGGCCACTGTGCGTTATATTCAGTGCGATAATCTTTCACTTATTGCAAATGAGAAATTATATACACACATCAAAAAAAGTTTTGCATCACCTCGGTTCCCAGATCTCCGGCATATAGACGTTGACTGTGTATATTGTATCCAAGATACAGTCCCTTTGACTGTTCATAGATGTCACTAAAACTGCTCAAAGATGTAAACAACCATGCATGAGCAGGGCCTATTAGACGGAGGGGGTACGACAGCCGATCAGTTCCAGTCATTCCACCAGGACGAAGGTACGCTGCTCATGTTGTCTGTAGTTCTACCATGCCTAGAAGGTCAATACCGCAGTTCGATCGCGTCCGCATTGTTACTTTGTGTCAAGAAGGGCTCTCAACAAGGGAAGTTTCCAGGCGTCTCAGAGTGAACCAAAGCGATGTTGTTCGGACATGGAGGAGGTACAGAGATACAGGAACTGTCGATGACAGGCCTCGCTCAGGCCGCCCAAGGGCTACTACTGTAGTGGATGACCGCTACTTACGGATTGCCGCTCGGAGGAACCCTGACAGCAATGCCACCATGTTGAATAATGCGTTTCGTTCAGCCACAGGACGTCGTGTTTCAACTCAAACTGTGCGTAATAGGCTGCATGATGCGCAACTTCACTCCCGACGTCCATGGCGAGGTCCAGCTTTGCAACCCCGACACCATGCAGCGCGGTACAGATGGGCCCAACAACATGCTGAATGGACCCCACGGAATTGGCATCACGTTCTCTTCACCGATGAGTGTCGCATATGCCTTCAACCAGACAATCGTCGGAGACGTGTTTGGAGGCACCCTGGTCAGGCTGAACGTCTTAGACACACTGTCCAGCGAGTGCAGCAAGGTGGTGGTTCCCTGATGTTTTGGGGTGGCATTATGTGGGGCCGACGTACGCCACTGGTGGTCATGGAAGGCTCCGAAACGGCTTTACGATACCTGAATGACATCCTCCGACCCATAGTGCAACCATATCGGCAGAATATTGGAGAGGCATTTGTCTTCATGGACGACAATTCTCGACCTCATCGTGCACATCTTGTGAATGCGTTCCTTCAAGATAACGACATCGCTCGACTACAGTGGCCAGCATGTTCGCCAGACATGAACCCTATCGAACATGCCTGGGATATGTTGAAAAGGGCTGTTTATGGACGTCTTGACCCACCAACCACTCTGAGAGATTTACGCCGAATTGTCGTTGAGGAGTGGGACAATTTGGACCAACAGTGTCTTGATGAACTTGTGGATAGTATGCCACGACGAATACAGGCATGCATCAATGCAAGAGGACGTGCTACTGGGTATTAGAGGTAGTGGTGTGTACTGCAATCTGGACCACAAATGCTGAAAGTCTAGCTGTATGATGGTACAACATGCAATGTGTGGGTCTCATGAGCAATAAAACGAGCTGAAATGTTGTTTGTGTTGATCTCTATTCCCTTTGTATTTAAAGGTTCCGGAACTCTTGGAACCGAGGTGATGCAAAACTTTTTTTGATGTGTGTATGATACCCACCCTCATACCTTGCCAAGATTTATCTTATTTACGTGATTATAATCTGAGTTGTCGATTTTAATGTTCTAATACTTCGAACAGCCGCCATCATGAATGTATGGGGTCTGTATTCATTTGTCTTGGCCATACAAAGCTACACATACGGTCCTTATACGATCACTAATTTTCGTTACTGTATATCTTAGGAGTTAATTGTTATTAAATTTTTATATTTTTAAATTTCAAGATGGTGGCTGCGCATAATATTCTCTCTCATATAGTCTTCTCGTTGGAAGCAGTGGGCCCTTATAGACAACTATCTGAATACCAAGTACTGTGAGCATTGATTCATGGGATCATACGTTATGTACTGTATTATAATGCTTGCATGATTCGCACAGCCACCAGCTTGAAATTATTCAGCTGATGACCATGACCGTACGTTTACCACCTGAAGGCTTGTTCTTCCAAACACAGACAGACACAAGGGGATTGGTCTCGTGTAGATCTCAAAAATTTACTTTCATATTTTACAAAAATTGAAAGTAGTCTAAAGATGCCCATTTGTCTATGTACAATTGTTTAAAATATCATAATTCCATTACACTGGCCAATATCGATGTCACTTATGAATACAAAATTGTATATACAGTCGAGGAATCGATTTTGAGCGAATTTTTAAGCTAAAACCCTCCAATGTCTGACTATATCCCGTTCAGGTTGTCGGGATTGACATCACCTTCACAGCGGCTCATTGTTACTCGTATCACCATCGTGTCATAAGGCCACAAGCTTCGAAAATTAATCTAAAAGAAGAGTAATATTATTGGATATTGTTTTATGTTCGACCCTGACGAAATGTAAATATAATATGTCAGAAAACTGTACTATAATGAGGCTCATTACAGTACGAGTTTTCATTATGATACAGTTTCTCCCACCAATAAGAGCTCAAGAAACAGTTGTGTGACCAATTAGGTGAGGATAGCATCGCACCTGCGCTCACTTCCATGGCCCCCTATTTTAAATTTCTCTGCGTTGCGAGTGTCGTAGTGAGGTATTCCAGGAGGCCATGGCCAAACATAAAACTGGTGAAATCTCGACAGATATTTACGAATATTTATGTTCGAACATAAAATAGTTACAATTATCGTCGAACATAAACAGTCGTAAGCAACTCGCCTATAATGGTAATAAAGACACTCGTATGGAAATTATAAAACTCGCTAAGCTGGTTTTATAAACATACTCGTGTCTTAATTATTGCCATTATAGGCTCGTTGCATAATGTACTATTATATATTGATGCAGTGAATACTTCTATCCGTCACACCCCCAAAAGTCGCGTTGAGAGCTAACCACATTTCGATAGAGAACAGTTGCCAAATCAGGAATTGCTTGAACGATTCCGAAAGGTCTTTATAGGAATTAAGTCGTGTGAAAGTATGTGGCCAGTCACTGATAATAATAATAATAATAATAATAATAATAATAATAATAATAATAATAATTATAATAATAATAAACACTATTGTATTTGTGAGTATTTCAGTATATTGAGCGTTCAAATATTAATGTTTGGCACCATGGTCCAGGAATGGGTTTACTTTTATCGGCTTATGTTCCCATCAGCTCTCCCCACAGCGCGCCACACATGCTGGCAACGAGTGGCGGACCAGTAGTCACGCGCCGATATTCAAGCGCGTAATCCTGAATGGCTCGTACCGGCATTGAGTACGAAAGAGCATCAAATTTATGGGCTCGGTTATTTCCTGGAACTGAAACAATGTTTTATCATAATTGGAGAGGTTGGGTGTGTGAGCGCCCCTTTCAAGAAAAGAACGTTCTGACTACTTCCGCTCGCATAGGCCTGTATAACCAAGTAAAAATTACTATATTTACATTTTCTAAGTTTGATTACTTGCCAGTTACGATACAATACTTTCATCATAATTAGAGAGGTTGGGTGTGTGAGCGCTCCATGCAGGAGTTTCTGATTTCTGATGGCAAGCGCGACACCGATTATTTAGTCGAGGTATCAATGCTGCCGCTTCCAATGGTTCTTCTCTGTATTACTCCACACCTCTTCATAGAAACGCTGGGGTTGTTGGTAACATATATAAAGTCCCGGAGCTAAGACCCCTATGCTACAGTCAAAATAGCACTGCCATCAGCACTGTTGTAGTCATCACCAGAACATATGTTGCCACACGAATTCCATACAGACAATTATGCAAGGCTGTTGACCAAAACAAACAAATTTCTTAATATTAGACTATCCAAGAGTGAGATCTCGAAATTCCAAACCAAGATATTCACGTTATTTTCATTTATACCACGTATTAATGTTGATACAGGTAGACAGTGTAACAAATTTCACTGCTGTCGTTTTAATTGTTTGGATATTACGGTACAGCTAAAGCAATGCCTCCTTCACTATCTCGAAAAAATTTATCTTGCGTTGCCACTTCTGTTTTCTTTCATACTTTGTCTTCATACAGACAATTTCTAAAACAATTTAGGGATTTATTTTTGTCATACTACTTGGGTCTCTAAGATTATTTTTAAAATTAGGTGATAAACTTACATTAAATTACTGCAATTTTGATTTCATAAATATTAAATAGTAAATCCTACTCACAATAAAATCCTGGGCATTTTTATTTTCCACACTTTTATGAATTTGAGTTCCACGATTTATCAGTCTACATGACAAGAAGAGCATTTTATACAATCAAATGTACAAGAAAATAAAAAGTGAGATATCAATAATGAAAAGTTAAAATGTAAAACTTCTCATTAAAACACTCCTCTGATTTTGTTTTCCTCCACCTTCCTTCTATTGAGATCCTTGTCTTCTTCTGCAGTAAAATAGTAAAATGATGAACTGGCCATCTCAAGATCTGAGGGATGTTTAAACACGGTGCAGAGATTGTTTTTAAATATGCTCCAGATAACGGGAGGACTGACTTTTCAAACAGAGGTTGGTCTTGATTATTTCATATCGTAAATAAACAAAAACAAATATTTCATTATGGTTCTTATACATTCAGTACTTTTCAGTCTGATGTGCATATTTGATCTACTTGGTGAGCAGGAGCTGCTTTAGTCGCATGCTCTGAACAACAGAACAGTTGAAGAACACTATTCGCTGAGCGAGATCATATCGTTTAATGACCGCTTTCAGTTAGAATCAGGCTGGCTGCGTGGCTCAGCGGTAACGTTCTTGTCTGCTGTTCCCAAGGTTGCAGGATCGAGTCATGGCGCTGACAGTTGGCATTTGAGGGTGCGCAAATTTGAGGGAGCCGTGTCAGTAGATTTACTGGCACTTTTAAGATACCGACAAAATTCCCGGGATAATTCCGGGATTCCATAAGCCACAGTTGTTAAAAATTACGTAAGTAGGGGGGTGTGGCCGATTCTGCCTCCACCCACCACTATTCCCAATGCGAGCCGATAACTCCCGAACCCGTGGTCGGAGATTCACGAATGAGGTGTCGTTGGACTCGGGCTGACGGGGGCTTTGCTATGGACCACTCATTTCAACCCCTAAATAAAACCTACTCCTACTAGGGGGTGAAATTGTAATTTTTAGTGAAAGTCTCTTTTCAAATGCGACATGTATAAGGTGCGCTGCTAAAATGAACTAAAACGTTGTTGCTCATATAGCGCATGCGTTTTACGAGATGCCGCTATGGATTAACATTTTTGTTTTTGTTTTATACGCATGCGCACTGGGGATTTTTGTAAGAGGGCAAGCTCTTTGAAAAAAATGATTGATAAGAAGAGGTTTTGGTGGTGAGGAGAGAACCAGATAGTCGCCTACTTTCCTACGAAGTTTGCCGATATCTCTCGAACGCAAGGTCGTATTTGGACGTGTGACGTGTCAAATCGCTTGCCTCAAAGCCCTATATATGCTATTAATAGGTTAAAGTTTTGAGAATGAGGGAAACAGGCTTTTTGGGGGTAAAACCATGATTTTAGACTTTTTCCGATATTTCACGAATGCATGGTCGGATTTGGTCCTATGACATGTCAAATGGCTTGTCTCGAAACCCTTTTTATTTTGGTAATAGGTTAAAGTTTTTGAGAATGAGGGAAACAGAATGTTTGTGGGTAAAACCGTGATTTTAAAATTTTTGCTCTATCTCGCGAACCAATCATACTAGAGGCGTGTACGAGGGGTCCAAGGACTCGGGCTGACGTCCTCTTTTCTACGGACCACTCGTTATATTAAAAAAAAAATGGAAACTCGATTTTGGGGTAAACAAGTGTTTTTTGCGATTTTTGCTGATAACTCACGAACCAATAAGCCTAGAGACAAGTGCGAGGTGTCATTTTTTTCACCGCGTTGCCCTCTTGCCGAGGATGTTCGTGATGAGCGGGAATAGACTTTTTGCTTTATCTCGCAAACCCATAACGCTAGAGACGTGTACGAGGTGTCCTAGGACTCGGGATGACGCCCCCTTTTAGAAACTATGTTTGACATTTTGACAAAGGGCCTAACGCCATACATGTTGAAAAAAAATTCTTTATCGATACCTGTTTATAATGTTTATGAAGCGTGGTGATTGAGAGAGATGATACGGCTGGATGTGTGTGTTTCAACGAACCTGTCGCTGACCACGGTGGCTGTGTTTAATAGATCAATCGCTATTTCGACAGGTCGGTTAATGACAGAGCGAGGGTGCGTTTTTTCTGATACTTTACCCCGAAGATGAGAACTTGGTTCTATGTTGGTCGAAGCGAGTACAGAAAACAAACTTGCAGAGGAGCAGGAGGTGAATGTCATTTGAGCTTATTGGATTGCGCTGATCTGACTTGACAACAAGTGCAATGGAAAATGACAAAGACGCAGAGGACACTTGAAGGTGAAATAATCTGACCATCGTGGTGGCAGGGAAGAGCGAATACACGTGTGAGATGACATGTACGCTAAACAAGTTACATCCTGTTTTGCTTCGTACGTGACAAAATTCAAGTTCAGGTGAAATTTGACCCGGCACAGGTGTTCACTTTGGGCGTTAGCTGTCCACGTGACCGATAACAGGATATTCAAAGCGTGGGAAAAATGATTATACATGCAATGTAACATATATAAAGACATGTCGTTATTATTTCCACTCTCACTTAGGTGACTACCTTTGAACACATTACGTTGCGTGAAACCCCTGGTCTTGTTTAACAGTTTTGGTGTTGGTGGAAAATACTTAACCTTGTTGTGGGGTAGGTATTTATTTATATATTTATTCATTTATACATGTATTGATTTATATATATATATTTACAAGTAATTATTTATTGATTAGGTAATTAATGATTTTATTTATTTATTTGTTTGCAGATAACCGGTATACCTTACATGTCTGAGAGAGAAGAAACCATTGCACTTATGAGCTCACTAGAAGGAAACAGCAACAAGCCACTGCAAGTAAAGGTGAGAAGATTTTTTTAAACTAACTTGTTTCAATTTTTTTGTTTTATGTTTTATTTTATGAAATGCATGTATTAACCTGAATTTAGGTATTTATAGCGGTTTATTTTATTTATTTTTAGAAACTTGGAAAGAAAAGCCTTACCGCCGTAGCAGTTGCTGAAGAAAACCCGAAACGCACTAAAGCGAAACCACTGCCAAAGAGTGAACTGTTTAAAACTCAGGTAAGTCTAACTTAAAAATGCTATTCCATTTTACCACTACTGAAACTCGTAGACAAAAAAAAAATCATTACCTGTACATGACTGGGACAATGATTGCTTTCTTGATTAATGGCTATGTTGTTGTTGTTGACTGGGAAAAGTACAAGGCCATGTTGGATTTTCTAAAAATAAAATTAAAAAAAATTAATTTATGGGTGGTTCCCTATGGACTCAACGAATATCCACAGGTTTGAACATGATAATGTGAACAAAGTGACATGACATTCATTTTTGTTTATATATTGGTTAAAGGGGGGGGGGGGGTGTAAATGACTGTAGATTTATAAAAAGAAAATAAGTACATGGGTTACTGTTAGTGCCAACATACAGTTTATTTTTAATGATGTTTTGATATATTAATGACAATTAACGTAAACGTTTTATTTACAAGTATTGATTGATTGATTAGAGCCTCCGTGGCTTAGGCGGCAGCACGCCGGCCTCTCAACGCTGGGTCCGTGGTTCAAATCCCGGTCACTCCATGTGAGATCTGTGCTGGACAAAACGGAGGCAGACAGGTTTTTCTCCGGGTACTCCGGTTTTCCCTGTCAAAATTTCATTCCAGCAACACTCTCCACTATCATTTCATTTCATCTGTCATTCATTTAATCATTGCCCCAGAAGAGTGCGTCAGGCCTCGGCAGCCGGCACAGTTCATATCCTCGCCGCTAGATGGGGGCTTCATTCATTCCATTCCTGACCCGGTCGGAGACTGGAAGCAGGCTGTGGATTTTCTTTCATTGATTGATTGATTGATTGATTGATTGATTGAGTGATGGGTTATTTTGTTTGCTTTTAGGTGTCGTCATGTGCCATTAACGTAATGAACAGACAGTGAACAAGTATGCATTATGCTTTAAAGTACTCTGTGCAACGTTAATAACTTACAATAAGAAAAAGTTTTATTATAACACATGGCGTTAGTACCAAATACAACAAGTGAGCAAGTTGGTTTACCACGCGGGTTAAATTTAAAATCAGAACATGACCGTTGGTTAACATTTGAATCCTGGCCTGTAGGCTTTTTGTCGACACATGAACTTGCAAAAGCAGTTTCTATTTACTTGAACCGAGAAGATGTGGTGCGCTGCATGTTTTGTCGTATTGAATTTTCACACTGGGAAGAAGGGGATGATCCCTTTAGAGACCATTTGCGATGGTCTCCTCATTGTCCTTACAGCTTGGAAAGCAAGTGGGTAACATACCTGTGTATTCATTTTACTGAACCACAAGACCATTGGCCGCAACTTACGTTGCTGAATCACAAATAAATAATAATAATGATGTATTACCAGCCAACGGTAGTGTCGATATATGTGGTCCATGTGCCATAGACAGTGTTGAATTGGCGTGTGCTTTTGAAAAATTGGGAGTTTGCAAGACTAAAGCACTAGCACACCCAGAGTACAGCTCTGTTGAAAAACGTTTAGAATCTTATAAAAATGCCATTAATATTAAAACACCTTACCAAACAGCTAAGTGAAGCAGGATTTTTTATACTGGTGAAGGGGATAAAACAATATTTTTTTATTGTGGATTTGCTTTAAATTTATTCACCATGCATAGTACAAAATCCCTAATTGCACAATATTATTAAAGCTGTTTTAGAGTGTAATAGGTATGCTTTTGTTTTGTTTATAGACTACTACAATGAATGTTTTGAATGCTGTGGGACAATCATGTGGCTTAGAGTCAAAGAAGCTCAGCGAATTGCCAACGCATATTCCATTCCGCATTATCAAGATTCGGAAATTGAAAACAGCATATGGTGATCGTGTACTTTGTGTATGTGAAAACTTTGAGACATTTCTGCCTATACGGTTTAATGATATGTCGGAAAGTGTTTTTGATGAAGTCAATAATGCTGTGCAACCTGTACACTTAATTTATGAAGGTTTTAAAAACAATAGGTGCATGATTCGTTTTAATTAAATAAAAAGTCAAATAATAATGTAAGATATAAGTCATGACAATGGACTGAAAGAAAAATATGTGTATAGAATAATAATGTCTTAGTGTTTAGTATTGTCTTAAAAAATATTATCATGAAACCAAAAAAAATGTATATAAAGTTTGTAAATAAATGAAAATAATGGTACAATGTTGTTTTATTTTCTATAGAAGTCAGAATATTTAACATTGCAGAGTATACATGATTATGACAATAACAAGCACACTTAATACAAGTCTTTGCCTTTACGATAGTGTGTTATAGTTTTAAAAACAAAGCTTGTTGTAGATCTTTTTTCTTCCACGGTAAACAATAGACATGAAAACGTTATTGTCCTGTTTTGGATCATTACCACTATCATAATCATAAGCAGCATGATCTATATCACTATTATTATAATCACTATAATTATCCTCAACATTATCATCAACATTACTAAAACCAGTTAAATATTCCTGGTCCTCTTCCTGTTCCTCTTCCTCTTCCTCTACAGTGTCCTCATGTAGAGTCTGCGTGGCTTTTGATAATGTTAAGGGTTTTTTGAACATTGAATTATTTACAATAGTAGTATTGTTTTGTAGCACTTGCTTTTTAACATTTTCATGATTTTCTGTTTACAGCAATAGTGTTTCATGCAGTACACTACATTGATGATCACTGACACTTAAAACCACACTATTTTTGCTTTTTAGCTCACTGCGACATTGTTTTGAACGTTGTTTTGTACAACGCCAAATAACAGTTCCATTTTTATTGGTTCGTTTCACAATATATGAATATCCTTTATAGAATGCATGAGGCTTACCATACCTAGTCACAGATACTTCCATATCAACTGTCAAGCTTAGACTAAGCTCTAGTAAAGACAACTTGGTAATAAGAACAATAGATTAATGTGCGAGCATATATGGGTGCAAATGTGGGAGCAAAAAAAGTGGGAGCAAAAATTGGGAGCAAAAAGTGGGAGCAAAAAGTGGGAGCAAAAAGTGTGAGCAAAAATTGGGAGAAAAAGTGGGAGCAAAAGTGGGAGCAAAAATTGGGAGCAAAAAGTGGGAGCAAAAAGTGGGAGCAAGAAGTGGGAGCAAAAATTGGGAGCAAAAAGTGGGAAAAAAAGTGGGAGCAAAAATTGGGAGCAAAAAGTGGGAGCAAAAAGTGGGAGAAAAAAGTGGGAGCAAGAAGCGAGAGCAAAAATTGAGAGCAAAAAGTGGGAGCAAAAAAAAAAGTAAGAGCAAGTAAGGGAGCAAATGTGAAAGCAAAAGTGGGAGCAAGTATGGAAGCATATGTGAAAGCAAAAGTGGGAGCAAAAAAAAATTGAGAGAAAAAAGTGGAAGCAAAAAGTGGGAGCAAAAAGTGGGAGTAAAAAATTGGGAGCAAAAAGTGGGAGCAAAAAGTGGGAGCAAAACGTGGGAGCATATATGGGTGCAAATGTGGGAGCAAAAATTGGGAGCAAAAAGTGGGAGCAAAAATTGGGAGCAAAAAGTGGGAGAATAAAGTGGGAGCAAAAAGTGGGAGCATATATGGGTGCAAATGTTGGAGCAAAAATTGGGAGCAAAAAGTGGGAGCAAAAATTGGGAGCAAAAAGTGGGAGCAAAAATTGCGAGCAAAAAGTGGGAGCAAAAAGTGGGAGCAAAAATTGAGAGCAAAAAGTGGGAGCAAAAAAAAAGTAGGAGCAAGTATGGGAGCAAATGTGAAAGCAAAAGTGGGAGCAAGTATGGGAGCATATGTGAAAGCAAAAGTGGGAGCAAAAAAAGTGAGAGTAAAAAGTGGGAGCATAAAGTGTAAGCAAAAGTGAGACAAATATGAGAGCAAAAAAAGTAGGAGCAAGTATGGGAGCAAATGTGAAAGCAAAAGTGGGAGCAAAAGTGAGAGAAAAAAGTGGGAGCAAAAAGTGTAAGCAAAAGTGGGAGCCAATATGAGAGCATAAAAAAGTGTGAGCAAATGTGGGAGCAAAAAGTGGGAGCAAAAAGTGAGAGCTAAAAGTGTAAGCAAAAGTGGGAGCAAAAAATTGGGAGCAAAAAGTGGGAGCAAAAATTGGGAGCAAAAAGTGGGATCAAAAGAAAGTAGGAGCAAGTATGAGAGTAAATGTGAAAGCAAAAGTGGGAGCAAGTATGGGAGCAAATGTGAAAGCAAAAAGGGGAGCAAAAAGTGAGAGCAAAAAGTGTAAGCAAAAGTGGGAGCAAATATGAGAGCAAAAAAAATTAGGAGCAAGTATGGGAGCAAATGTGAAAGCAAAAGTGGGAGCAAAAAGTGAGAGAAAAAAAGCGGGACCAAAAAGTGTAAGCAAAAGTGGGAGCAAAAATGTGGGAGCAAAAAGTGGGAGCAAAACGTGTAAGCATAAGTGGGAGCAAACAAGTGTGAGCAAATATGGGAGCAGAAAGTGGGAGCAAATGTGAAAGCAAAAGTGGGAGCAAAAAGAGCGAGCAAAAGTGAGTGCACAAAGTGGGAGCAAAATGTGTAAGTAAAAAGTTGGGGCAAATGTAGTGTTTTACTAAAACAATCTCCCCTAACCTAACCTAACCTAACCTAACTTCACCCAACCTAATTTCACCTAACCTAACTTCACCTAACATAACCTTCCAACTCTCAGATCAAAAATTACATTCTGGCCATATTCGAGTTGGAACCCAAAACCTCTGGGATAACACCCAAGTATACTAGCCACTACACCGTGAAATGGGCAAATTATCATGCAACACAATACGAAAATAAAAAGTTTTCTGTAGTGTAACTCATTGGCTGACAACCATAGTTGAGAATTCAAACCCAGGACCTCAGGACTTTTGTTTTGAACATTATCAGAAATATTATTCCATTTACATTTTGCTGTTGCTTATAGTTATAAGAGTTGGCATTAATATGGGAGCAAAAGTGAAAGCAAAAAGTGGGTGCAAGCATGGCTGGTTGTAGAGACTTTCATATCAACTAATACACATAAATTAAATTTTAGTAAAGTGACTTGGCTAATAATAATAATATTATTAACAGTTTTAAAAAAATTCAAGGGATTGATATTTTTCAGGGTGTAATTTCCAAAGTACTGTCAAGAATAATAATTACATGAACAGATTCCAAGAACTCTAGAGTGCATTTAAGGTTAATGATTGGCTAGGAGTGAGATAGAGCTAGCTAAGCTAAGTTAACCTCAGCTCAGTAAACCTAACCTTGTCACATGACATGTTCTACAAGTATAGACTTGCTTTGAGACTGGCTATGACGTCACAGATGAATGGCGGTGGGAGGCTGGACATGACTTTTTTATTACGCAAAAACATTTTCCTTTTTGCCAGCCTCCCACCGCCATTCATCTGTGACGTCATAGCCAGTCTCAAAGCAAGTCTACACTTGTAGAACATGTCATGTGACAAGGTTAGGTTTACTGAGCTGAGGTTAACTTAGGTTAGCTAGCTCTATCTCACTCCTAGCCAATCATTAACCTTAAATGCACTCTAGAGTTCTTGGAATCTGTTCATGTAATTATTATTCTTGACAGTACTTTGGAAATTACACCCTGAAAAATATCAATCCCTTGAAATTTTTTAAAACTGTTAATAATATTATTATTATTAGCCAAGTCACTTTACTAAAATTTAATTTATGTGTATTAGTTGATATGAAAGTCTCTACAACCAGCCATGCTTGCACCCACTTTTTGCTTTCACTTTTGCTCCCATAATAATGCCAACTCTTATAACTATAAGCAAAAGCAAAATGTAAATGGAATAATATTTCTGATAATGTTCAAAACAAAAGTCCTGAGGTCTTGGGTTTGAATTCTCAACTATGGTTGTCAGCCAATGAGTTACACTACAGAAAACTTTTTATTTTCGTGTCGTCTTGCATGATAATTTGCCCATTTCACGGTGTAGTGGCTAGTATACTTTGGTGTTATCCCAGAGGTTTTGGGTTCCAACTCGACTATAGAAAGAATGTAATTTTTGATCTGAGAGTTGGAAGGTTAGGTTAGGTGAAGTTAGGTTAGGTGAAATTAGGTTGGGTGAAGTTAGGTTAGGTTAGGGGAGATTGTTTTAGTAAAACACCACATTTGCCCCCACTTTTTACTTACACATTTTGCTCCCACTTTGTGCACTCACTTTTGCTCGCTCTTTTTGCTCCCACTTTTGCTTTCACATTTGCTCCCACTTTCTGCTCCTATATTTATTCACACTTGTTTGCTCCCACTTATGCTTACACGTTTTGCTCCCACTTTTTGCTCCCACATTTTTGCTCCCACTTTTGCTTACACTTTTTGGTCCCGCTTTTTTTCTCTCACTTTTTGCTCCCAATTTTGCTTTCACATTTGAAGAGTCCAGGGGAATAAAGATGAGGGTCCACTTTTTATGAAAAATGAGCTCGCAGTGAATTTGTATAGTTTAACCCCAAAAGAATATGTTAAACTACTCCTAGAAGGCCAAAAAGATGAATGTCTGTGGATACACAGCGAACAAAAATATGTGGTGTAGGCAAGAAAGATGAGGGTGCCATTGTATGTGAGCTACAAGGATGAGGGTCCACTTAGTTGGCAGTGCAGAGTGCTCTGCTTTCAGTTCACTCAGCTGTTGATGGCTTAATGTTGTGTTAACTGTTGAATAGTGTTACCCCAGTGTTGGTTTATTGGTTGTTGTGCCTTGATTGGTCTATTGAAACAGGACCAGACTGTAAGTGCTTAAGACAAGAGTGTTTTAAAAACATAAGTACAAGTGAACAAAGTGATACTATTTCGAATTTTAATTAGATTGAATCACATGAAAAGCAGTCGATGTATCTTTGTAGATTGATACAGTGCTCTCCTGTCACTCGCCATGTCGGCCTAGGAAACCAGAATCTGAGGCTGATTTTCACACCTATTCATATTCTTATAAGGTAAGAGTAATAAGAAATGAACCTGATTGTGAAATCCCTGCATGTTACAAATCATTTTTATCACTTCATGGCATTACAGCTAAGAGGCTGAAAAATTTACAAAAGAGTCTTAAAACAACAGGTTTACCACCATGGGATATGCGAGGAAAGCACAGCTCCAGGCCTAACAAGCATCCTGATGATGATGTAAATTCTGTAATTGAACACATTTAGACCTTTAAAACAGTAAGTCGCACTATGGTTTATTTAAGTCTCAAAAACGCTACCAGAGGAACGTAATGTGTGTAAAATGTTTTGTCTCTATACAAAGGCTTTCCCATACTGGAATAGTACAGAGAAATATTTAACACCAAATTTAATTTGACCTTCGGCTATCCAAGGTGCGACAACTGTAGCACCTGTGACGAATTTACTGTGAAAATAGAATATGTTCATACAAAACTAAGCCTGCCTACTAATACTCAGAATGAAGCTTCAAAACTTAACTCTGAACTAAAGAACCTACTACAGCAAAAGTTATTACACTTGAAGCGCGCTCATTCTTTTTACAAATTGAAGAAAAATGCTTGGCTTGCAGCACAAAAAGACAAGAAGCAATCGCCATGGACTTCCATAAAAGCCTGCCTCTTCCAAATATCACCACCAACGATGTTTACTATCAACGGCAACTATCATTCTACATGTTCTACATACACCAATTATCAGATTCTGAAGCAATTTTCTACACGTATCCTCAAATCTCCGGCAAGAAGGAGGAGATGAGGTTTGTTCCATGCTGTGGGATTTCATTTCTAATCATCTTGACTCTGAAGTAAAGGAACTGTCAATTTTGTGTGACTCGTGTAGTGGTCAAAGCAAGAACTATTCTGTGTTTAGAATGCTACACTAAATACGACTAGATACAATAGAAATGGTCTTTCCAATAAGAGGGCGATAAAAACATGGGTTTAGTTAACCAGAAGTCTGTGGTTGAACTTCCGTCTGAGTGGAACGAAGTTCTCCAAAACTCGAGAAACAAACGATGACCATTTAAAGTCATTTCTTGTGACAATCAAGAAATATTCAGATCGTGGCCACCTTTCTTTCCCCACTGTATAAATTTATAAAACAATGTCCACTGAGGAAACTGAAGATCTTCCGTTACCATCCTAGAATGGTCCTACATTGGCAAACTTACAATGCCATGGATGATGAAGGTGATGTCACCACACCGAAGAGGAAACTCGTATCTCTACCAGAAGGCTGCTTTCACCTTCCTGAACTAGCAAATGATGGACCTACACCTGGCCAAAAAGCAAATTTTGATGACTTTCAGCACCTGATTTTTTTATTCTGTCAAAGCCCCAAAATGTTTTGCATCACTCCCTCATTTGTGAAGTGTACTGTGTATTTAAGAAGCCTATTATTAGTTTCAGGTAATGATGTAGGCCAATAAACAAGTGACATTTTAAGTGTTCCAAAGAATACCACATAAACAACAGATTCATAGATTTCACTACAAATCAATGGACATTCACCCTTTTTGCCTAGATTTTTGTGACATGAACCAATTATAATGTTATGTTCATAATACTAGATAAATGCAAAAAGTCTATCTTCATAGTAAATATGTGCCAGGTATGTTATTTATCAGATTAACATCAAAATAACTCCTGTTTCTTTGTTTAGGATTTAGGTATTTCGTTTTAAATTTAAAACCGCTGTTTTCTCAGAACTTTGTTTTCTGGACCCTCATCTTTATTCCCCTGGACTCTTCATTTGCTCCCATACTTGCTCCTAATTTTTTTTGCTCTCATATTTGCTCCCACTTTTGCTTACACTTTTTGCTCTCACTTTTTGCTCCCACTTTTGCTTTCACATTTGCTCCCATACTTGCTCCCACTTTTGCTTTCACATTTACTCTCATACTTTCTCCTACTTTCTTTTGATCCCACTTTTTGCTCCCAATTTTTGCTCCCACTTTTTGCTCCCAATTTTTTGCTCCCACTTTTGCTTACACTTTTAGCTCTCACTTTATGCTCCCACTTTTTGCTCCCACATTTGCTCACACTTTTTTATGCTCTCATATTGGCTCCCACTTTTGCTTACATTTTTTGCTCCCACTTTTTTTTCTCTCACTTTTTGCTCCCACTTTTGCTTTCACATTTGCTCCCATACTTGCTCCTACTTTTTTTGCTCTCATATTTGTCTCACTATTGCTTACACTTTTTGCTCCCACTTTTTTCTCTCACTTTTTTGCTCCCACTTTTGCTTTCACATATGCTCCCATACTTGCTCCCACTTTTGCTTTCACATTTGCTCCCATACTTGCTCCTACTTTTTTTTTGCTCCCACTTTTTGCTCGCAATTTTTGCTCCCACTTTTTGCTCCCAATTTTTGCTCCCACTTTTTGCTCCCTATTTTTGCTCCCACATTTGCACCCATATATGCTCCCACTTTTTGCTCCCACTTTATTCTCTCACTCTTTGCTCCCAATTTTTGCTCCCACTTTTTGCTCCCAATTTTTGCTCCCACATTTGCACCCATATATGCTCCCACTTTTTGCTCCCACTTTTTGCTCCCAATTTTTGCTTCCACATTTGCACCCATATATGCTCACACTTTTTGCTCCCACTTTTTGCTCCCACTTTTTGCTCCCAATTTTTTGCTCCCACTTTTTGCTCCCACTTTTTGCTTCCACTTTTTTCTCTCACTTTGTTTTTGCTCCCACTTTTGCTTTCACATATGCTTCCATACTTGCTCCCACTTTTGCTTTCACATTTGCTCCCATACTTGCTCCTACTTTTTTTTTTGCTCCCACTTTTTGCTCTCAATTTTTGCTCCCACTTCTTGCTCCCACTTTTTTCTCCCACTTTTTGCTCCCACTTTTTGCTCCCACTTCTTGCTCCCACTTTTTTCTCCCACTTTTTGCTCCCAATTTTTGCTCCCACTTTTTTCTCCCACTTTTTGCTCTCAATTTTTGCTCCCACTTTTTGCTCCTACTTTTTGCTCCCAATTTTTGCTCCCACTTTTTGCTCCCACTTTTTGCTCCCACTTTTTGCTCCCAATTTTTTGCTCCCACTTTTTGCTCCCACTTTTTGCTTCCACTTTTTTCTCTCACTTTGTTTTTGCTCCCACTTTTCCTTTCACATATGCTTCCATACTTGCTCCCACTTTTGCTTTCACATTTGCTCCCATACTTGCTCCTACTTTTTTTTTGCTCCCACTTTTTGCTCTCAATTTTTGCTCCCACTTCTTGCTCCCACTTTTTTCTCCCACTTTTTGCTCCCACTTTTCGCTCCCACTTTTTTCTCCCACTGTTTGCTCTCAATTTTTGCTCCCACTTTTTGCTCCTACTTTTTGCTCCCAATTTTTGCTCCCACTTTTTGCTCCCACTTTTTGCTCCCTCTTTTTGCTCCCACTTGTTTTTGCTCCCACATTTGCACCCATATATGCTCGCACATTAATCTATTGTTCTTATTACCAAGTTCTCTTTACTAGAGCTTAGTCTAAGCTTGACAGTTGATATGGAAGTATCTCTGACTAGGTATGGTAAGCCTCATGCATTCTATAAAGGATATTCATATATTGTGAATCGAACCAATAAAAATGGCACTGTTATTTGGCGTTGTACAAAACAACGTTCAAAACAATGTCGCAGTGAGCTAAAAAGCAAAAATAGTGTGGTTTTAAGTGTCAGTGATCATCAATGTAGTGTACTGCATGAAACACTATTGCTGTCAACAGAAAATCATGAAAATGTTAAAAAGCAAGTGCTACAAAACAATACTACTATTGTAAATAATTCAATGTTCAAAAAACCCTAAACATTATCAAAAGCCACGCAGACTCTACAGTCTGGGTTCGATTCCCGGTCAATGCATGTGAGATTTTCGAAGTGAAATGCCATGTCCTGTGGTTCGGAATCCACGTAAAAAGGAGGTCCCGTGGCTCATAATCACAAGATTCACGGTCACGTAAAACTACAATCTTCCTTCCTTCTTCCTTCCAGACTCTACATGAGGACACTGTCGAGGAAGAGGAAGAGGAACAGGAACAGGAAGAGGACCAGGAATATTTAACTGGTTTTATTAATGTTGAGGATAATGTTGAGGATAATTATAGTGATTATAATAATAGTGATATAGATCATGCTGCTTATGATAATGATAGTGGTAATGATCCAAAACAGGACAATAACGTTTTCATGCCTATTGTTTACCGTGGAAGAAAAAAGATCTACAACAAGCTTTGTTTTTAAAACTATAACACACTATCGTAAAGGCAAATACTTGTATTAAGTGTGCTTGTTATTGTCATAATCATGTATACTCTGCAATGTTAAATATTCTGACTTCTATAGAAAATAAAACAACATTGTACCATTATTTTCATTTATTTACAAACTTTATATACATTTTTTTGGTTTCATGATAATATTTTTTAAGGCAATACTAAACACTAAGAATTATTATTCTATACACATATTTTTCTTTCAGTCCATTGTCATGACTTATATCTTCCATTATTATTTGACTTATTTTATTTAATTAAAACGAATCATGCACCTATTGTTTTTAAAACCTTCATAAATTAAGTGTACAGGTTGCACAGCATTATTGACTTCATCAAAAACACTTTCCAACATATCATTAAACCGTATAGGCAGAAATGTCTCAAAGTTTTCACATACACAAAGTACACGATCACCATATGCTGTTTTCAATTTCCGAATCTTGATAATGCGGAATGGAATATACGTTGGCAATTCGCTGAGCTTCATTGTCTCTAAGCCACATGATTGTCCCACAGCATTCAAAACATTAATTGTAGTAGTCTATAAACAAAACAAAAGCATACCTATTTCACTCTAAAACAGCTTTAATAATATTGTGCAATTAGGGATTTTGTACTATGCATGGCGAATAAATATAAAGCAAATCCACAATAAAAACATATTGTTTTATCCCCTTCACCAGTATAAAAAATCCAGCTTCACTTAGCTGTTTGGTAAGGTGTTTTAATATTAATGGCATTTTTATAAGATTCTAAACGTTTTTCAACAGAGCTGTACTCTGGGTGTGCTAGTGCTTTAGTCTTGCAAACTCCCAATTTTTCAAAAGCACACGCCAATTCAACACTGTCTATGGCACATGGACCACATATATCGACACTACCGTTGGCTGGTAATACATCATTATTACTATTTATTTGTGATTCAGCAACGTAAGTAGCGGCCAATGGTCTTGTGGTTCGGTAAAATGAATACACAGGTATGTTACCCACTTGCTTTCCAAGCATGTAAGGACAATGAGGAGACCATCGCAAATGGTCTCTAAAGGGATCATCCCCTTCTTCCCAATGTGAAAATTCAATACGACAAAACATGCACCGCACCACATCTTCTCGGTTCATGTTAAAAAAAACTGTTTTTGCAAGTTCATGTGTCGACAAAAAGCCTACAGGCCAGGATTCAAATGTTAACCAACGGTCATGTTCTGATTTTAAATTTAACCCGCGTGGTAAACCAACTTTCTCACTTGTTGTATTTGGTACTAACGCCATGTGTTATAATAAAACTTTTTCTTATTGTAAGTTATTAACGTTGCACAGAGTACTTTAAAGCATAATGCATGCTTGTTCACTGTCTGTTCATTACGTTAATGGCACATGACGACACCTAAAAGCAAACAAAATAACCCATCACTCACTCAATCAATCAATCAATACTCGTAAATACGAGTAAAACGTTTACGTTAATTGGCATTAATATATCAAAACATCATTAAAAATAATCTGTATGTTGGCACTAACAGTAACCCATGTACTTATTTTCTTTTTATAAATCTACAGTCATTTACACCCCCCCCCCCCCTTTATCCAATATATAAACAAAAATGAATGTCATGTCACTTTGTTCACATTATCATGTTCAAACCTGTGGACATTCGTTGAGTCCATAGGGAACCACCCATAAATTAAATTTATTTTTTTTATTTTTAGAAAATCCAACATGGCCTTGTACTTTTCCCAGTCAACAACAACAACATAGCCATTAATCAAGAAAGCAATCATTGTCCCAGTCATGTACAGGTAATGAATTTTTTTTTGTCTACGAGTTTCAGTAGTGGTAAAATGGAATAGCATTTTTAAGTTAGACTTACCTGAGTTTTAAACAGTTCACTCTTTGGCAGTGGTTTCGCTTTAGTGCGTTTCGGGTTTTCTTCAGCAACTGCTACGGCGGTAAGGCTCTTTCCAAGTTTCAAAAAATAAATAAAATAAACCGCTATAAATACCTAAATTCAGGTTAATACATGCATTTCATAAAATAAAACATAAAACAAAAAAATGAAACAAGTTAGTTTAAAAAAAATCATCTCACCTTTACTTGCAGTGGCTTGTTGCTGTTTCCTTCTAGTGAGCTCAAAAGTGCAATGGTTTCTTCTCTCTCAGACATGTAAGGTATACCGGTTATCTGCAAACAAATAAATAAATAAAATCATTAATTACCTAATCAATAAATAATTACTTGTAAATATATATATATAAATCAATACATGTATAAATGAATAAATATATAAATAAATACCTACCCCACAACAAGGTTAAGTATTTTCCACCAACACCAAAACTGTTAAACAAGACCAGGGGTTTCACGCAACGTAATGTGTTCAAAGGTAGTCACCTAAGTGAGAGTGGAAATAATAACGACATGTCTTTATATATGTTACATTGCATGTATAATCATTTTTTCCCACGCTTTGAACATCCTGTTATCGGTCACGTGGACAGCTAACGCCCAAAGTGAACACCTGTGCCGGGTCAAATTTCACCTGAACTTGCATTTTGTCACGTACGAAGCAAAACAGGATGTAACTTGTTTAGCGTACATGTCATCTCACACGTGTATTCGCTCTTCCCTGCCACCACGATGGTCAGATTATTTCACCTTCAAGTGTCCTCTGCGTCTTTGTCATTTTCCATTGCACTTGTTGTCAAGTCAGATCAGCGCAATCCAATAAGCTCAAATGACATTCACCTCCTGCTCCTCTGCAAGTTTGTTTTCTGTACTCGCTTCGACCAACATAGAACCAAGTTCTCATCACCGTTTACACGTTAAAGATCATCTTCGGGGTAAAGTATCAGAAAAAACGCACCCTCGCTCTGTCATAAACCGACCTGTCGAAATAGCGATCGATCTATTGAACACAGCCGGCGTGGTCAGCGACAGGTTCGTTGAAACACACACACCCAGCCGTATCGTCTCTCTCAATCACCACGCTTCATAAACGCTATAAACAGGTATCGATAAAGAATTGTTTTTCAACATGTATGGCGTTAGGCCCTTTGTCAAAATGTCAAAGATAGTTTTTTAAAGGGGGCGTCATCCCGAGTCCTAGGACACCTCGTACACGTCTCTAGCGTTATGGGTTTGCGAGATAAAGCAAAAAGTCTATTCCTGCTCATCACGAACATCCTCGGCAAGAGGGCAACGCGGTGAAAAAAATGACACCTCGCACTTGTCTCTAGGCTTATTGGTTCGTGAGTTATCAGCAAAAATCGCAAAAACACTTTTTTACCCCAAAATCGAGTTTCCAATTTTTTTTTTAAATATAACGAGTGGTCCATAGAAAAGAGGACGTCAGCCCGAGTCCTTGGACCCCTCGTACACGTCTCTAGTATGATTGGTTCGCGAGATAGAGCAAAAATTTTAAAATCACGGTTTTACCCCAAAACATTCTGTTTCCCTCATTCTCAAAAACTTTAACCTATTACCAAAATAAAAAGGGTTTCGAGACAAGCCATTTGACACGTCATAGGACCAAATCCGACCATGCATTCGTGAAATATCGGAAAAAGTCTAAAATCATGGTTTTACCCCCAAAAAGCCTGTTTCCCTCAATCTCAAAACTTTAACCTATTAATAGCATATATAGGGCTTTGAGGCAAGCGATTTGACACGTCACACGTCCAAATCTGACCTTGCGTTCGAGAGATATCGGCAAACTTCGTAGGAAAGTAGGCGACTATCTGGTTCTCTCCTCACCACCAAAACCTCTTCTTATCAATTATTTTTTTCAAAGAGCTTGCCCTCTTACAAAAATCCCCAGTGCGCATGCGTATAAAACATAACAAAAATGTTAATCCATAGCGGCATCTCGTAAAACGCATGCGCTATATGAGCAACAACATTTTAGTTCATTTTAGCAGCGCACCTTATACATGTCGCATTTGAAAAGAGACTTTCACTAAAAATTACAATTTCACCCCCTAGTAGGGGTAGGTTTTATTTAGGGGTTGAAATGAGTGGTCCATAGCAAAGCCCCCGTCAGCCCGAGTCCAACGACACCTCATTCGTGAATCTCCGACCACGGGTTCGGGAGTTATCGGCTCGCATTGGGAGTAGTGGTGGGGGGAGGCAGAATCGGTCTCACCCCCCTACTTACGTAAAACCAATAACATTATTATTACTCAGTTAAGATCACACCTAAGGTGCAGATGCCCGAGCCTATCAATCATATTAAACTAGTCAAATGTCCTTCCCATGCACGAGACTTCTGATCATCAGCATGTAATCTGTTCGAAATAAAAACTGCTTTCATCCGATCCGATATTCCTACTGGCCCCATAAGCAACCAATTAGCACAGGCGGTTATGAAGACAGATACACCTACTCGCAGGGCCTTGAGCAGATATAATGAATGGAGGATTGTCGTCTCATCTATTGCACGTGACAGTTAATCTCGGCATCATAAACCACGAGACTTATTTTACGTGGAATCCGAACCACCAGAAGTAATATTTCACGTCGAAAATCGCACATTCAATACCTTGGAATCAATTATAATAGTGATGATGATAATAATGATAATATTATGAGTTTTGCGTTCCGTTTAACTACTGAGGCTTTAAGAGACGCCAGAGTCCTGGGATTTTGCCCTGAAGGAGATCTCTAACCAGCCAGTAAATCTGTGGACAAGGCTTCCTCACAACTAAACACCCTCAAATGCCAACTGATTGTACTAGGATTCGATCCCACATTCTTGGGCACAGCAGGTGAGAACGTTACCGCTCCGCCGCAAAGGCAACCACGGGGAATCAAACCCGGCTTGCCCTGGTGGGCGGCAGGCCACTTGATCGCTGCGTCATCACGCCCCTCCTACAGAACAAGAACTAGGTGGTTGCAATTCAGTGAGCATCAGTATTCCCTCCGGCAGTAAAGGAGAATTATCAAGCAAACATAAAAACTATGTAAAACTCGTAAAAGCAACAAAATTTTAACTGTTAGCTCTTGAAGTCTTGGTTGAACGCAAGGACTCATTTTGCTTTCCAGCTTACGCAATTACATTCGCTAGAATGGTTATGGTAATTCCTCTCTATTTTACCCGTTTGTTCACGGTAAAAATATACCTACACATATCGAGCAGAAATCTGTTCATGAATACATATTGGATTTATATGCATAAACGTACGACATGCGTTGAGGTAATGAAGCTGGACTTCTGCTTGCCCCGTAGCAAATAAAAGCCGCGATGCGCCCTCAATTTATCATGTAATCTGGTTTCACGGCCTCTGCAATTACTGATTGCAAACACAAAACATTGTCTTCAGAAGTAAATGGCTAACGAAATATCTACAAAGGAATGGATGAGGTCATGTTTACTAGTATTTGGTGCCACCTCTCGTAGCAATAATATTGTAACACTGTCAAATCCTGAAAGAGAGCTGTCGATACAAATTTACCTATTCTAACTACGTAGGCTATTTATATGAAGTCCACCTCGTGGCGCAGTGATAAGCATTCATAGCTGTCACCATAGAGGTCAAGGTTCGATTCCCGAACCTGCCGAGGAAAATTAATCCTGATCTGAGGGCTGGAACGAGATTCACTCAGCCTCGTGAGGCAGAACTGTCGATTGGAGCCAGCCAAGTGTAACAACCCGGCTTCCCAGAAACTTCGCTCAGTGGAAGAGGGTTCGAAATAACCGAACACATCTTTCGGCTTATTCGTAAACACTCGACCGTTTCCGAGAAAATGATGGTCGAAGTGTGTCTGACGTGCTTAACGTGCCTTTCAGAGCTAACACCTTCTACTGACGCGTGGCTTTACACTATTGCGTCCTGTGTTCAAATCCCGAATTATGATTTTGTTCTCTTCATGAATCTCCTTTTTTTTATTTTCTTTTATTTTTTTGCGTATGGCTTTTTTAGTGCCGGGAGTGTCCGAGGTCAAGTTCGGCTCGCCAGTTTGTAGCTGCTTCTATGCGGACACCCATGGGGTGAGCTACAAGTACCGTCGCGTGTGGAGTATTGTTTGGGGAGGAAAGTTTGAGTGTAAGGACGAGGAGTTGGAAGGTAGCGGCTGTGGCCTATATGTATCTAATGATGTCCATTGACGATTACTACACGAATGTCTCGGATATTGTATCTTATTGCACTCGATGCCCAAATTTCCCGCTAATTTCTTGAAGACAAATGAAGACTATTGTCAGGAGTTTTCCGGAAAG
The DNA here is from genome assembly GCA_946902985.2 of Meconema thalassinum. Lineage (NCBI taxonomy): Eukaryota > Metazoa > Arthropoda > Insecta > Orthoptera > Tettigoniidae > Meconema > Meconema thalassinum. The sequence continues at coordinate 354,423,921 of OX336389.2, forward strand.
TGTTATACTGTATGTGACGGTATATGAATGTACCAAGTAATTCAATGGGTTGACAGCATGAACCGTGACTTTATCACCTCGGTGTGACAATGTTCGTTTCGTGCTGATGTGATATTAACATCCGGTTTCATCTGTATTGATAACAAATTCGGGGTCGAAGTATGGAATCATAGCAACCGTTTGACGCTGTGACGTAGGCCTATCTACGGTTTGTAAGAATTCCTCGACCGAGCGCTTCCCCTGTCATATTTGATAATACGTCGCTGCCGAATCCTATGCTTTGCCTTGAAGGTATCACACCACGTTTGCGAAGCTTTAAATGCGAACCATTCGGATTGCAATGGAGCTGCTGCCACCATCGCCCACTGCCGCAACATTCGTGTAGTAATCGTCAATGGACATCAGTACAAAACAAAACGCTAAAAACAAAACAAACCAAAAAAGGGATTTGAACACGGGGCGCAAAAACGGTATGCCGCGGTGATGGCCACTGCATCAACTCGTCAGTTGAATCTATTGCGCGCTAAAAGGCACGTAAAGCACGTCGGACACTTAGACCATCATCTTCTCGGAAACGGAAGGAAGCTTTTAGTTTTACGTGACCGTTAATCATGCGATCATGAGCCACGGGACCTCCTTTTTACGTGGAATCCGAACCACAGGACATGGCATTTCATTTCGAAAATCTCACATGCATTGACCGGGAATCGAACCCGGTCCGCCTTGGTGAGAGGTCAACAGCTTCTCGGAAACGGTCAAGTGTCTACGGATAAGCTGAAACATGTGTTCGCTTATTTCAACCCCTCTTTCACCGAGCGAAGTTTCTGGGAAATCGGGTTGTTACACTTGGCGGGTTCCCCTCGAGAGAAGGGTAGATGAGGGTTCGATTCACATCTCAGCTATCCTAGAAGTGGTTTTCTGTTGTTTCTCCACTTCTAGTCCAGGCGAATGCCGATATGGTTCCTGTATTACGGCCATGGGCGTCTCCTACCCAAAACCTAGCGCCAATTGGAGATATACACACTAGTACAGCCATCACAAAGACAAAGGTTATCAGGCTGACCACGGTATCGCAAATTCATTGAATGACTCATCAACAACAACAAACGTACTTCCAACAGTTCAAGCTATTGGGCACTGATTGGTGTCAAGCTACAGCTCTTGGTCGATAAAGCACAGAGGGTATTTGGAAGAGGAAATGTGACCGAAATTTCTTGTGATCCAATTTAATTTTTAAAAAATATAGCGTTCTCAATGGTGGTTGAAAGACTGTTATGGCTCCGACACGAATGCGACTTGGATCAGGACTACCGTACTTCCTTTACTCGCCACCAGGTTGCAGATCTGTTATTTGCACAGTGGTGAAATACACGCAATTTGAATTACAACTGGTAAGCAATTTGTAGCACTTTTATAGGGAGTCAAATGGCGCAAATTCAATTCAAAAGGGGCCGATAACCTAGATGTTAGGCCCCTTTAAAACAACAATTATCATCATTATCATCATCAATTCAAAAGCCAAGACAAATCGTGCTTAACATAGTCGATAGGAATAGAATCAGTGAGACGGGAGTCCCAATACCAACTTCTACACCAAGGAAAGTCTTCAAGTATAATAAAATAAATGATACTCTATTGAGCTATCCATGTGATCATTTCCATAAACAGTTGTTGTTGTTGTTGTTGATTCGTCTAGGAGTTTCGCGACATAGTGGTCATGTTGTCCCGCGTACTTGGGTGTGTGTAATTTGTCTGATAACCTTCGTTTTTATGTAACTGTATTAGTGTGTGTATTTGTAATTCAGATGAGAATTGGGGAGGAAGGTGCAGTGGCTTTAATTTAGAATCCATCCCGGCATTCGCCTGCAGTATAAATGGGAATACACGGAAACCCTCTTCCAGGATGGCGGAGGTGAGAATCGAACCCACCTCTTCTCAGTTTTGCCTCACGAGGCTGAGTTCACCCCATTTCAGCCCTCAGACCAGGATTAATTTTCTTTGGTAGAGCCGGGATGGGTCAACAGATATCCATCATTTAGATCTGAAAAACGTATCCCTGATCTGATGTTCCTTAGTGTAACGAGCGAAATTTATTTCTATTGTCAACTGATTATGCCTCACTTTTACCTGGGATATTGACGGGTGGTGTGTTCTGACGGTATTATAAGGTTTGTGTCAAGACACATGGTGTATGCTCTACTGACATGTAATGTAGTTAGCTGCCCATAATAATCCTACTTAACTGTAAATTAAATTATGTTGTTTCACGACTACAACAGATAAATTAGTCATGATTAATGTTTATGGAAAGTTATGTAGTGGCCAGCACTTTTGGCTATCACCACGGAGGCCCGTGTTCGATTCCCGGCTCTGCCAAGGAATTAAATTCTTGTCTGAGGGCTGGACCGGGATACAGTCAGCCTCGTGAGGCGAATCTGAGAATAGGCGGATTCGATTGTTTCCTCAGCCATCGTGGAAATGGTTTTCCGTGGGTTCCTACACCTACTCCACGACTGATCCCTAATCAAATCATACCTCAATTGCAAATACACACACTAGTATAGACATCACAGTGACACAGGTTATCAGACAAATTCTATACACACACAGGTACATGGGGTTACATGGCCACAATGTCGCAAAGTCCTTATAGAATCAACGACAACAGCATTTACGGACTTACTAGGTACGATTAGGCAAATCATGATTGGTCTTGCTGGAGTTCCTCCCTTTCGAATTGGCCTTTTCACGATTATATATTAAGAATTGAATTACTGTTGATCATACTAAGTCAATATTTCTATTATCCCTACCATAGGAAAGTGAATATTGTGAAGCACTATTTAACTTCACTTTCATTCTAATCCAGAATTTTTCAAAAGTCGCCCTGTCCCCAAAAATATGCGTAGTTATATCCTTTCAGATGCACATTACAAATTCTAAAATTAGTTGAAATCAGTGTGTTAGTATGGGTATTATAGTCTAAGCAGTCGAGCATTGAACATATACGCTTGCATAGAGTTATGATGGTAGTACTTACCTTGATGATTTACCCTAAATTTGTCTGAAACATCTTGGACTTACAGTTTCCTGAGTTTGAAATGTGTACCCTACATATTTTACGAAATATTTCATATATGGCGGAAACGTCTTGGGATCATTATACACCGTTGGTATCTATGGTGACTCTTAAAATAACTACAGGTATATGCCCTAAGGCATACATTGCACGTACAAAATTTGGATGAAATTCATTCGTTAGTATGGAAGTTTTGTGCAGACAAACATTGAACGGAACAGCACACGTAGAATAATGTTGGCAATACTGCCATGTATGGATTACTCAAAATTTGTCTGGAATATAATGTTCCATATGTTTGCAACATTTAGATCTTTTGGCCTGTACACTTTCTGATCTACTGAGATTGGGATTCAAAATGTTAGAGACCATTTATCAACAGTTGGCAACCCTGGCGAATCTCAATATATGCATACTTCCAACTCGTAAGGTACGCAATGCACATGCAAAATTTGGTTGAAGTCCAACAGGTAGTATGGACGTTCCGTGCAGTTGAACATTGAACTTATCAGCACGCGTAGAATCATGTTGGCAATAATGACATATACGGGTTGCTGAAACTTAATCGGAAATATTGCGATCTATATATGTTCTAATTTTGGAAAAAAACATTTTTAGTATGGAAGTTACATGCAGTTAAACATTGAACACATCACCACGTGTAAAATAATGTTGGCAGCACTGCCATGAATGGGTTACTCAAACATAATCTGAAATTTTATGTTCTATACGTGTGCAAAATGTTGTACAGTTGCCATTAATACTTTATGATATATTGAGACAAGGGTTCAAAATTACAGAGAGCATTTATCAGCAATTGGCAGCTCTGGTGACTCTAAAGAATATGCATTGTCATGTATGTTGCGGCACACAAAGCACATACGATATTTTGTTGAAATCTAATCGATAGTAAGGAAGTTAAATGCATTTTAAGATTAGACCTATTAGCACGCGTAGAGACTGGTTGGCAACACTGTCATATCTGGGCTCCTGAAAATCAATCTGAAATATTACAGTATTACCTATATGTGTGTCAAATTTGGATCAGTTTTCATGGATACCTTCTGAGATATCCAACATAGAGCTCAATTTCAATTGTGAGTTTTGAGCAATTGGTAGCACTGACGTGAAATGTCCTCGTATAGATATTCATTCATAAGAAATTTGGTTTCGATAGCTGTGGCCGTTTAGGAGTTGATATGACACACACACACACACACACACATATGCCCGGATTGATTCCGTAAGTCCACTTTATCATCATTTTTTGCAGATTGTGAAAAGTAGGCTAAAGAGTTGAATTACTCTGGCATCCTCCTCGTGCCGTAAAAATTTGTCCCTACGTCTGTGGATAGTCGACACAAATAATATGTTGGTGCCAGCTGACTTCATTTAACCTTAACATATTAACTCGTTGATCGTGCGCAGCGGAGGTGATCAATTTAAAATTGCATGGATGCTATTCAGATCTGTGTTGGGTCTAGACTTATCTCAGCATCAGACCACCATGGTCACCATTTAAGGAGGAAGTACCTTGGCCGAGCTACGACCTACGATCTCTGGACTAGCTGTAGCACCCCATTGCGGCCATGATCACCATTTAAGGAGGATGTACCTTAGCCGAGCTACGGACCACTGGTCGGTCGAACTTACGATCTCTGGACTAGCTGTAGCACCCCATTGCGGCCATGGTCACCATTTAAGGAGGATGTACCTTAGCCGAGCTACGGACCACTGGTCGGTCGAACTTACGATCTCTGGACTAGCTGTAGCACCCCATTGCGGCCATGGTCACAATTTAAGGAGGATGTACCTTAGCCGAGCTACGGACCACTGGTCGGTCGAACTTACGATCTCTGGACTAGCTGTAGCACCCCATTGCGGTTATGGTCACAATTTAAGGAGGATGTACCTTAGCCGAGCTACGGACCTACGATCTCTGGACTACCTGCAGCTCCCATTTGCTGCCGTAATCAGTGATTTTATCTCTATTTTTCTTTCATTACTTGTATGTTCGTTGCGGAGTTGATGGTTAGTGTGGAGCATCGCATCGTTAAACAAGTCTGTGTCCAGTAAGTTAGTAGATAAACGTGATGTAGGTTTCATTTATATGACATTTTGCTTCTCCTTTGTATTCGTGCGCCGCTGTAGGAGTGGAATTTTTAAGGTAGTTTGATTATGTTTGGGCTCTGTTCGGACATAATTATGTTTTGAACACGTATCATGGATATCAATAGGCTGGATGGTTCACGTCCTCTGGGCCTGGGGTTTGTAGTCTTGTGTTTTAAATTAGTCCCCACAATGGTCAAGTAATTTAACAATTCAGGTTTTAAAGGTCACGTGTTGCTTAGTGGGGATTTACTGTTTATTTCTGTCTTCTGAATGCACTGGCCAAGTACAAAGTAATTGTATGGTTTTTGCAGCGTTGATGAGAATCTATAATCACGTTAAGTGTGCCCGTGGATGGCAAGTGTTACGTGAACACCATGGCAACGTTTGGTGTCGTCCATTTGTCATGTTATGTGTTGCCACCTGTTGATTTGTGACCGCAGTATTAAATTTTGCGACCGCTGTGTCGAGTCTTGTATAGGCTATGTCCGTCGTGTTTAGCTTCTCATTCAGACACCCTGTGTGGGCAAGTAGTGATTGGGCGTAAACTCTCACCATCTTGTAAATGTGCACTCTATCATCAAGATAATATAAGTTGGCAGTTCTTCATGATCTGCGTGGAACAATTAGCCTATTTTCTAATGGCTTGCTGCTTTATAATTTTCAGAACATTCCTTCCAGGCCTAAGATCAGAATAACATTTTCTTGGCAGACCCGTAAATTAAACACGGACCTCAGAAGTAACAGCCAAGAATGCTAACCACTACACAATGACGTGGATGTCGTGTAGCATGACTTACTGCACTAGGCTAAGTTTCTGGATGGGCTTGAATTAATCGACCATCCTGGATGGCGTGTAGAAAACTCCGAGTAAGATCACATTCAGAATAGCCACAGTCAACTCCGAAACTCTAAATGCCATCTACCAAATCAATCGTGGGGATACTCTCACCACTCGGCTTCGCTGGTTGTTCCTGACAGTAATTTAACAAGCATGCAAGTTCAAGTGAAGCGAAATTCGGCAGTGAGTACGAGAGGAATGTGCTCCTCATTCCATCAGCCAGAACAGGACTTCTACATTATCGTAAGTGAGAACTGACTGCCTGTAATGAATAGTGTAAGTCACCACCGTGGGGTGACATTCGTGTCGAGACGTAACAACACAAGGCGCCGTAAGGCACTTGGCAAGCATTTCATTTCCACACTGGAACTCGTAGTGCGTGTCAGATAGGATTCAGGACTAACAACTCCTTCCATTGTAGTTGACGACTGCAAGTAAAAAGATCAGAACGATTCAATTCTGAGAATACTTGGAATGTTCTGGAACTGAAGGTTCTCTGCTCGGCCTTCTTTCTCACACACAAATCCGTGTGAGGTTTAGTATATTACTGTTATTATTATTTATAATTAATTAGTGATCCTTTTCGTACAAATAGTCGTCGCAAACACCAACAACCTGATGTCCACATAGGTGTGGAAGAACTGGCAGAAGAGATAACAGCTATGTGTATCACCCCTGTGGTCATATCTGCTCCTGGGACGGTATTTATTTATTTTGTAATGTATCTGCCAACCTCAGAAAACTTCAATTTTTCCGGGTCAAGGGCTCAAATGTTCGCAGAATGTTAATAGGCAGTTGATAGCCCTAAGCTTTGTTATATGCCTTAAGGGATATATTTCACGAGCATAGTTTGGTATCAATCCATAAATCAGTATGGTAGATACATGCAGTTGAACATTGAACCTTTACGCCTGCGTACGGTTATGCTGGTAGCTCTAACTTGGACGATTTATTCCAAATATGCCTAAAACACGTTAGGACGTACTGTGTGCTACATGTGAAATTCGTTATGTTCCGAGCTAATGATTTCAAAAGACTAGAGATCATTACTTGGTAGCTTTCGTGACTCGGATAATAAGCAGATTTATATGTCTTGAGACATGCGTTGCAAGTACAAAATTTGGTTGAAATCTCTTTGTTAGTATGGAAGTTACATTGAGTTAAACATTGAATCTGTCAGCACGCGTAGAATCATGATGGCAACATTATCACAAATGGGTTGCTCAAAATTAATCTGGAGCATTATGGTCTATACGTGTGCTAAGTGTGTAACTGTTTCAATGCATACTTTCTGATGTATTTAGACTAGGGTTCATAATAATGGAGAGTATATCAACACTTGGCAGCCCTGATGACTGTGAAATATGCGTTATTAAATATACTCGACAAAAATGTACATTACATACACAAAAATAAGCTGAAGTCCAGTAGATATTAAGGAAATTATATGCAGTTAAACATTGAGTCTATCAGCACCCATAGAATAATGTTGGCAACACTGGCATGTATAAGTAACTCGAATTTCATCTACCCCTCTATGTTCTAAACATGTGCAGTTTCCATGCATGCTTTATGAGATATACAACATTGGCTTCAAATTTCAATTATGTTATTTTCGGCCATTGTCATCAATCATCAAATATGGTCTTGAGATGATCTTACACAAATTTTCACTTATACCAAATTTGAATTCGACAGCTGCAGCCGTTTAGATGTTGACAGGGGGTGCACAAGCACAGACAGACAGCAGGACAGGCAGCTACACACTCACATTGGCCCTGATTGAACTATTCACAAGAACATTAAGTTGTACTCCTTAATAAGAACAATGAGTTATAACTGAGTCCTCTAGTTCCAAATCCGACCATATGCAATGAAATTGAAAATACGTTTTATTGTAAAAAGCGGTAGTCCCAGATATTGTCTTTCTATGATTAAATCACTGAGTGTCAAATTCATCCCGATTCAATAGAAATCGCAAAGTATAATGGTAGGTAATTTCCAGAACCGGCTGTTTGCTCGATGTTGTTAGTTCCAAAAGCGACCATGTCTTAGTTCCGAAGCCTGCCACGCGGAGTACACCATTATTACCAGTGTTGCAGTCAATGCCACGTCGCTAGATGTTCATACTGGATATTATTGTTGTCTACATGGTATACAATAAACGTTCGATCGTTTAAATCTGCTAGAGTGAATGCCGCGCAAGGTAGGATCGACAACAATGTCCCTTCGACAGTCGAGGCTGATGCGTCTGATTCTACTATTGTTGCCACCCGGTCCTCAAGCTGCAACAGTGGTATTACTGTTAATCCACTCTGACTTAGAGATATTGCGAAGCTGTTAGAGAAATATTTTGGGACTGACTGGAACAGCACCCAATCCCTTCCATTCAATAAAAGTGTTCTGCAACTGCGTGACAATGAAGATGCAGAAGGTAGTGCCAATGTGTTGTGCAACTATGGGGGAAAGCACAAGACACTTAGAAATTAAATTCATTTTGTTTCAAGCTACAGTAGTGACAACTGTATGCACCTTATAACTTCCTAATACCTAAATCTATATTCGATGTCAACAGATTCCTTTTTTTAGAAATGCTTTACTTGCCTGAGCCAACCTACTTTTTATATCCTCTTTGCTTCGTCCATCACTGGTTATTTTGCTTCCTAAGTAACAGAAGTCTCCTACTTCCTTCAGCTTTTCACCTGCCAATTTGATCTCCATAGAGGTTTCTGATTTATTTCGGCTGCATTCCAGTATTTTTGTATTACATTTATTAATTTTCATCATGTATTCCCTAAGACGGAGTCCATACCATTCAAATACTCATTCAAATCCTCAGGCGTGTCAGCCAAGATGACGATGTCTTCAGAAAATCTCAGAGTTGAAATAATTTCTCCTTGAATCTTCACTCCCACTTTAAATGTTTCTCCAATTTCCTTCATTGCTTGTTCAATGTAAAGATTGAAAAGTATGGGTGATAAGTTGCAGCCTTGCCTTACACCTTTCTGAATACCAGCTTCTCTCTCATGTCCTTCAGCTCGTATGACTGCTGTCTGGTTTCTGTATAGATTGTATATCACCCTCCTATACCTGTACTTTATTCCAATAGATTTCAAAATGTCAAACAATTTAGTCCAATCAACGTTACCAAAAGCCTTTTCTAAGTCTACAAATGCCATGAACGTTCTCTTATCTTTCCTTATTCTACCTTCCAAAATCAGCCTAAGACTTAGTACAGCATCCCTTGTTCCTACATTTCTCCTGAAACCAAACTGGTCTTCACCCAACTCCGTTTCTATCTGGCTTTCCATCCTCTTGTAAATTATTCTAGACAGGATTTTTGAAGCATGAGTAATCAAGCTGATTGTACGGTAATCTTCACATCTGTCAGCTCCCACTTTCTTTGGTATAGGGATAATAACATTCTTCTTGAAATCAGGGGGTACCTCGCCTGTCTCATAAATCCTACACACCAAGTGAAATAACCTGATCAGACCTTCATCTCCTATGCAGTATAGCAACTCAATCGGTATATCATCTATGCCTGGTGTTTTGTTCCTGATTAAGTCCTCCAATGCTTTGTCATATTCTGATCTCAATATTAAATCTCCTTTTGCATCCTCATCAATTTCCTCCTCCCTTTCCATTACATGATTCTCAATCTCCTTTCCCTTATACAAACACTCTCCGTAAGCTTTCCATCTCTCAACCTTTTCTTCCCTATCTGTTAGAGGCTTTCCATTTGTGTCCTTAATATTACAGCACTTAGTCTTCTTTTCTCCAAAAGTATTCTTAATCCTTCGATAAGCTGTGTCTACTTTTCCTAATTTCAAACAATTTTCTATACCTGCACATTTCCCTTTCAACCATTCTTCTTTCGCTTCCTTGCACTTCTTGTTAACCTCATTTCTCAGACGTCTGTATTCTGCTTTCCCCTTTTCATCTCTTACATTCTTGTGTTCCCGCCTTTCATCCATCAATTCTAGTATATCCCGAGTGATCCACGGTTTTCTACCTATTCTTTCTTTCCTACCAATGTTTTCTTCTGCGGATTTTGTTATTTCATTCTTCAAAAGTGCCCATTCATCTGCAATTGAAGTTTGTTTAGGATTTTTCATTAGTCCTTCCTTTATACTCTTCTTGAATCTTTCGTTTACATCCTTCACTTTCAGTCTGTCTATTGCCCACCTTTTTCGCTTTTGACTTTTCGTCAGTTTCTTCAACTTTAATCTGCATTTCATAACAACCAGATTGTGGTCAGAGTTTATGTCAGCACCAGGAGATGTTTTACAATCTAAAATCTGGTTTCGAAACCACTGCTTGACCATAATGAAGTCGATTTGGTAACGACCTGTATCTCCTGGTCTCATCCATGTGTATATTCTTCTATTGTGGTTATTGAATAAGGTGTTAGCTATGACCAACTCATGCTCGGAGCAGAATTCCATCAGCCTGCTTCCTCGATCATTCCTTTCACCTAATCCGAAATCTCCTACTATCTTCCCTTCTCTCCCTTTTTCTACCACAGCATTCCAATCTCCCATTACTATAACATTTTCATCACCCTTGATATACCTCAAAAATTTATCTATTTCTTCGTAGACTTTTTCAACATCATCATCATCAGCTTGACTGGTAGGCATATAGACTTGTACCGCTGTGGTGCACGTAGGTTTAGTATTGATTTTTGCTACAATAATCCGTTCACTACATTGCTCATAATATTCCACCCACTGTCCAAGTTTCCTACTCAATATGAGACCAACCCCTGCTTGTCCATTGTTTGATTTAGTGCTAATGACCCTATAGTCACCTGACCAAAAGTCCTGTTCTTTCTGCCAGCGCATTTCACTAATCCCAACCAAATCCAACCTCAACCTATCCATTTCCCTTTCTAAGTTTTCTAACCTTCCATATCCTAGCAGACATCTAACATTCCACGCTCCGATCCGTAGAATGTCAGATTTTCTCTTTGTCACTTCTGTGATGTTAACCCCCTCTCGAGTAGTCCCCACCCGGAGGTCCGAACGGGGGACTAGTTTACCTCCGGATTGAAATTTTACAAGAGAGGAGGCCATCATCACATGTAATTATGCATAGAGAGGTGCATATCCTCGGGAAGAGCATTACGGCTGTAGTTTCCCGTTGCTTTCAGCCGTGCAGCAGAACGCAGTGTAGCCATTAGTAGGCTTATATTATCAATATCTTAACCGTCTATAAGACAAGTAAAGAATTGATTTATTCTGAAAGGCTGCTACTCCCTTTCAGAATAAGTAATAGAGCAATTCTACTAACAAAAATAATAACCTTCTACTGACAAATAAATACCAAAATTCTACCAACAAAAAAAAAAAAATATATAAGTTCCACCAACAACAAATACTATCACTAAAACAGTCTGCCAACAGGCACACTCACATGCACCCTCACACATCACAGTCTAATGAAACAATGAGCTGTATCTAATAAACAATGCACCTGCCACCAGACACACACACCACAGTCTAATAGAACAATGACATATATCTAATAAACAAACTAACTACATACTTACAACTAAAACTAACTACATACTTACTGTACATTCTAGAAGAGGAAATGGAATACATTGTAATATTTGAAATCCCTGGACCCCACAAATATAACCATCCCCAAAACATAAATATATAAGCGAACTAATAAACAAACAAACAAGCAAAACAATAAATAATAAGCGAACTAATAGACAAACAAACAAACAAACAAACAAACAAACAAACCAATAAATATATATAAGCGAACTAATAAATAAACAAACAAACCAATCTATATATATATAAAGCACAAAGTTTGTATGTCTGTCTGTCTGTCTGTCTGTTATGTATACAAATCTACACCGTTTCACCGATCTGAACCAAAATTTGTATACTTACCCTTTGGAACCCTGCGGGTAACCCTGTCAACTTTAAATTTCGGACAGACCACCCCTTTCCCTGCATTTAGGCCTTTTGCTAAAATCTACACCGTTTCATCGATCTGAACCAAAATTTCTATACTTACCCTTTAGAACCCTGCGGGTAACACTGTCCACTTAACATTTTGGACAGACCACCCCAATCCCTGCATTTAGGCCCTTTGGTCCAAATCTACACTGTTTCACCGATCAGAACCAAACTTCGTATTCTTACCCTTTGGTACCCTGCGAGTAACACTATCTGCTTGAAATTGCGAACAGACCACTCCAATCCCTGCATTTAGGCCCTTTGGCACAAATCTACACCGTTTCACCGATCTGAACCAAAATCTGTATACCTACCCTTTGGAACACTGTGAGTAACACTGTCTGCTTGAAATTGCGGACAGACCACTCCATTCCCTGCATTTAGGCCCTTTTGCCCAAATCTACACCGCTTCACCGATCTCAACCAAAATTTGCATATTTACCCTTTGGAACACTGCGACTAACACTGCCTGCTTGAAATTGCGGAGAGGTTACTCCATCTCCTGGATTTATGCCCTTAGGCACAAATCTACACCGTTTCACCGATCTGAACCAAAATTTGTATAATTAGGCCTACCCTTTGGAACCCTGCGAGTAACACTGTCCATTTAAAATTTCGGACAGACCACCCCACACCCTGCATTTAGGCCCTTTTGCACAAATCTACAACGTTTCACCGATCTGAACCAAAATTTGTATAAGGAAGGAAGGAAGATTGTAGTTTTACGTGACCGTGAATCTTGTGATTATGAGCCACGGGACCTCCTTTTTACGTGGAATCCGAACCACAGGACATGGCATTTCCCTTCGAAAATCTCACATGCATTGACCGGGAATCGAACCCGGACCGCCTTGGTGAAAGGCATACAGCTAGACCGCTGAGCCACCACGCCCCCCGGAATTTGTATACTTACCCTTTGGAACCCAGCGGGTAACCCTGTCCACTTGAAATTTTGGACAGACCACCCTATGCCCTGCATTTAGGCCCTTTTTTTTTACAAATCTACACCGTTTCACCGATCTGAACCAAATTTTGTACACTTACCCTTTGGAACACTGCGAGTAACACTGTCCACTTACAATTTCGGACAGACCACCCCATTCCCTGCATTTTGGCCCTTTGGTCCAAATCTACACCGTTTCACCGATCAGAATCAAAATTCGTATTCTTACCCTTTGGTACCCTGCGAGTAACACTGTCTACTTGAAATTGCGGACAGATCACTCCATTCCCTGCATTTAGGCCCTTTGGTCCAAATCTACACCGTTTCACCGATTTGAACCAAAATGTGTATACTTACCCTTTGGAACCCTGCGAGTAACACTGTCCACATACAATTTCGGACAGACCACCCCATTCCCTGCATATAGGTCCTTTGGCACAACTCTACACCGTTTCACCGATTAGAACTAACATTCGGATACTTACCCTTTGGTACCCTACGAGAAATACTGTCTGCTTGAAATTGCCGACAGACCACTCCATTCCCTGCATTTAGGCCCTTTGGCCCAAATCTACAACATTTCACTGATCTCAACCAAAATTTGTATATTTAAGTTACCCTTTGGAACACTGCGACTAGCACTGTTGGCTTGAAATTGCGGAGAGCCACTCCAACCCCTGCATTTAGACCGTTTGGCACAAATCTGCACCGTTTCGCCGATCTGACTCAAATTTTATAAACTTACCCTTTGGAACCCGACAAGTAACACTGTTCACTTTAAATTTCGGACAGACCACTCCATTCCCTGCATTTAGGCCCTTTGGCACATATCTACATCGTTTCACCGATCTCAACCTAAATGTGTATACTTACTCTTTGCAACCCGACGAGTAACACTGTCCACTTGAAACTTTGGACAGACCACTCCATTCCCTGCATTTAGGCCCTTTGGCAAAAATCTATCCTGTTTCACCGATCTGAACCAAATTTTACCTACTTACCCTTTGGAACCCGACGTGTAACACTATCTAAATGAAATTTCGGATAGACCATTCCATTTACTGCATTTAGGTTCTTTGGCAAAAATCAACATACATTCACCCATCTAAACCAATCTTTATGTAAGTTACTTAACCTTTGCAACCCGACGAGTAACACTGTCTGCTTGAACTTTCGGACAGAGCACTCCATTCCCTGTATTTAAACCCTTTGCCACAAATCTACATCGTTTCACCAATCTGGACCAAAATGTGTATACTCACTCTTGGGAACCCAACGAGTATCACTGTCCACTTTAAATTTCGGACAGACCACCCATTTCCCTGCATTTAGGCTCTTTGGGACAAATCTACACCGTTTCACTGATATGAACCAAATTGTTTATAATTACCCTTTGGAACCCGACGAGTAGCACTGTCAACATGATATTTCGGACAGACCAATCTATTCCCTGCATTTAGGCCCTTTGGCACAAATCTACACGGTTTCACCGATCTGAACCAAATTTGGAACCACGATGAGTAACACTGTCCACTTGAAATTTCTGACATACAGGCCGGACGTTTGTTTTAGACGAGTGAAAAATCTTAATGGAAGCCTGGAGGCGAGTTACTACAGTATCTAAGTTGTTATCAGCTGCCCCAAGCGGTCCGATGATTGACAAACCTGTTTCACACTTCTGCTAGGAGTACAGTCATTGGAAAATATAATGACATTCTGTTCGTAACTATGTAACGTGTACTTCCGCGACACACAATACTTCGATGTGGACTGTACTGTCTGCTCAAGTCTGGAATTCCATTACATCAGATCGGTGGTGACAAGTGTGAAGCGATAGGGTGAGAGAGTGAGTGTGTGTAGCTCACCCACAGGCTTCAAGGTCAAGGGCAATCGTCTAAAACAAACGTCCGGCCTGTACCACTCCATTTCCCTGCATTTAGCTCAGGAATCCCTCGGGGTTGCCAGCTTCCTAACTCACCAGCCATGAGCCCTTGAGGGTGTACCAGAAGTGGTGGGGCTACACACACCCTGCCTCTTTGAGGGCCTTGAGCAGAAGACAGAAGTTATTATGAAAAGGAAAAGAAGGCAGACCCCTCGAAGAATGAGGTCATCAGGAAAGATGAGACAACGGCCAATTAAGACGGGAAATTGAAAGACTCCCTAGCCCTCGGATACCCTAATACAGTCGGAGTCGGAAGAGAACAAGAGTTGACGAAGGAAGGCCGACAGGAAAGAGAAGTGAAAGGAGCCCAGCATCAGGAAGTAGAAGCGATGCCAGACTCAGCTGGGATCCCGTGGCCGCCAACCCACGTCCCACAAGTCGTGAGACCCGGGGGGGGGGGGCAGTTGTGAGAATAGCTTACTGATTCATCACGAGGTGACATGAGAGGGCTTTCCAGAGCCCACCGTGTTATCCGCTGTATATGCTGATGCCAGCACAGGGCCGTTGCTCAAGCCACTGTGCTGTTGCGAATGAGTGAGTGATTCCCCGGCCAATCTAAATACGGCGGGGAACCCCGAATGTGTGTCATCATATTTCGTCATCATCTGCGATCATCTCAGGTTCGTGCACCTTAGACCCATATTCTTTGCCGAGCAAAACACCATAAGCTCTTTCACTAGACCCTTCGAGTACAGGCCTAAGCCAGAAAAAAAAAAGTTGAGACATTGGAAGACATCGAAGCTAGACATCTTAATTACCTATATCAGTTTTAAAATTACACCATGTTCGTTTAGTAGTAATTTTTTCATTACCTTATTATCGTCATCTTAAGTGCAAATGGCCTAGATATTACGCGCACCATACCACTAATCACCTCCGCATCAAGTCTTTCTCGACTGTGATTTTTAAAATATTTATTTTTATTACAGTACATTGTGTACATTATTAGTTGAAGTGTCAATTCAATATAGGTAGTAGTTTCCCATCATCCTCATCATAAGGGCAAATGGCCTAGATATTACGCCCATTACACCATTTATCACCACACACAATAAGTCTTCCTCGCCTGTGAATTTTGAAATATGTATTTCCATTACGGTAGTTAGTAAGTTTGACGTGTCAATTCAACAGTAGTTTTCATTATCATCCTGATCAAAAGGGCAGATGACCTAGATATTACGCCCTCATTGTCTTTGGGGGCAAATGACCTAGATTTTAAATCCATTATATTTCTAAGGATACTTTGAGACATTATCATCATTCCACCGGGCGAAGCCGGCTACTACTGCTAGTAAATATATAAGCGAGCTAATAAACAAACAAGCCAATTTATATATAAGCGAACTAATAAACAAACAAACCAATAAATATATATGCGAACTAATATACAAACAAACAAGCCAATAAATATATAAGCGAACTAAAAAAACAAACAAACAAGCCAATTGGGTATAACATGACTGTGATGATCGAAAAAACCAAAGTATAAGGATGGCCGCAGAGCTATATGACATGACATTGACAGGGTGTGGGTGTGGAAATTGGAAATATGAAATGCCAACCACAGGGCATGCATTAATCGGGAATTGAACCTGGATTACACTTACCAGTCACAAGCGCTATTTGACTGCACTTTTGGCAAGCCAACAAGCTAAAGACAAATAGATTAAATCCTGATAGTACAGGAGAAAGACAAAGAAAATAGAAAATGGAAAGCGGGAATTACAGCTGTTTGAAGCAGTAATTACAATGTTAAGTTGAACAAATTTGGGAGGGCGCTTGCTCGCAAGCGAAGCCTCATTATATTTTAGACAGATGAAAATTTTAATTTAAGTTATGTTAGTAAACGTATTTGGGAGAAGAAAATAGGAGGTTTAGGAAAACGTCCTGGCCAAATTTATTTTCACAACCGAACGCTGCGCGGAAGATAGTTGAACGGGCACTGTTTTGCACTGAAGTCTATTGATGAATAGGAAAAGTTCACTATTGCAGCACAGAAAGTATATGAAACGAAAAGTTATTGTAGTTGTGGAGATCACTATACTGCAAGTAAACAAATGATGCTATGCCACTGCCGATATTGCTTAAAATTACATTGATATTATAATCAGACATCAATTCATAAAACAGAAGAATATTTTCAGCCAGGTATATTTTCTCTACATCCGCAAGAATTATGTTCGGTGTAAGAAACACAATACCTCGAGATATCCTGGAGTCCTTGTGGAGAAACAAAGTTCATGAAAGAACCCAGAACCTGGTATTTGATGAGGTGGCTTACGAGATAATGGCAGCAATAGATGATTTGACATTATAGCCTTCAATGGTGATCGAGATAGAGTTGTATCAATAATCCCACAATCCTACTTGAACGTTAAGTAGGTTACGTGACTTCAATTCGGTGAAGTGAACGAAGAAAAGAAAATGATATATGCCCCCAACGGTTTCCCACTACTGAGAAGAATATTACCAAGAAAAAATATGGCCTAAAGAATATTGTACTAATTAATATGATTATTTATTGGTGGTAAACTGAAGAAAATGGAAATTGCAACACCCAGAAGTAGTGGTGCTACATTGCTGCAATTGAACATGCAGGACGAGTGTTCGGTTGTGATTGGATGATTACACTTTCAGGTCCCTCTGACCGCAAGTTTGGACAACGATCAATACAGGATGTGCCCACCACGAGCTGCAATACATTGATGAATTCGGCGAGGCATGGAGTCAATAAGGCCCTGGATCGCTTCCTGAGGAATTGTGGCCTATGCTTGCTGCACTGCACGGGTCAGTTTTTCCAGAGTTGTGGGAGGCTGAGGACGGTTGGCCAGTTGTCGACCTATCATGTCCCACACATGCTCAATAGGACTGAGGTCCGGGGATCTGGCGGGCCATTCTAAGGTTGTGATGTCGTGAAGAGCTTCTCTGGAGATGCGTGCAATGTACCTATTACCGACAGTGTTGGCTATGCTCGCTAAAGCGCTGCATTAGGCCATGGGGCCAAGCTCTCTGCTGACTCGATAGACGCGTGGGTTCGAGCCCCACCGTCGGCTGTCCTTGAAATGGTTTTCCGTGGTTTCCCATTTTCAACTCCAGGCAAATGCTGGGACGGTACCTTCTGACAGGCCACGGTCGCTTCCTTCCACATCCTCGTCCAGTTTCATTCACCATCATTCATTCCATCTCTCATTAACTCCTCTTGTGAGGTTGGCGTCAGGAAGGGCATCCGGCCGTAAAAACCATCCGCCACAAAGACTTCCATCGCATCTCATCCCCGACCCCGTTGGAAAACGGGAATAATAAGGCGTAGACATACATACTTTATAAGTACCTATTCAAACGTTAACTGTTCTTAGCTTCTATCGATACATTCCAATGCTTCGGTGATAACAATGAGGTATTCACTCAATCACTCTTCCTCAGGTGCGCCTGTGTTCACTCTATCACTGACACTCAGCTGTTCGCATTCTACACTTCACAAAATATGCCGATTATAGCTAGGCCTATTTCAAATTTCCTTGCTATAGTTCAACAAGTTTATGCTTTTCTGCCATATCTTGCAAATAGTAACTTAAGTCACAAAAGGAATGCGATACTCAAGGGAGTTCGAAATGACAAAAAAACAAACAACTAATAAAATTTGCAGACTGCCCGAAGCGTGGTAAATATGATCAAAAATCCATTCCTATCAGCAAAGTTTAACTGTGAGCTCTCGCCAGGCAGGAAAGTATTTTTGAATAGCACACAACAAGACTTGTTTTCCTTGCAGAAGAAAACTTGGAACTTCTGCAAACCCAATAATCCATGCCTGAATAATGAAGAATTTACTGTATTCAAAGAAACTGTCAATACAAGATAAATAAATCAAGGCCTGATATAACAGCTTAGGCTTTCACAGCCAGCGTTCATAACTACGTTCAAGTTGTCCAGGCCTCATCTAATTGTCCATAACTCTATGGCCTACATACAGTATATTAAAATCCAACATGGCGACCATCCGAAATATTTAGATGGTTCTCAATATCTAATAATCTATGACAGCAATCAAACTGAAATTGTGTATGTTTATAGAAGCTATAAAAATCATTTCACCTATGGGACGTTCAATATCTTGGTGAGCACAAATCCAACATGGCGGCGACGCGAAATTTTAATATTCAAATTGACGTTTCTCGCGATTTAACCATCCGAGAGCAGTGAAACTTGGCTCGGTATATGCTTATATAAATGTTAATCCACTGGCATCTAATTCATTTAAAATATTTTCACAACCACAAGAAGGCGGCTGAGCGAAATGTTAAAATTTCGTTTTTATTTCTTGCGTCCTAATCATGCGATTTAAGTTTGAATGAAACACCTTCACAATAATCTTCATGTAATAGTACGTAACTCTAAGGCCTATATATAAATATACAACATGGCGACCATCCAAAATATTTAGACGGTTCTTTATATCTACGAATCTATTACGGCAATCACACTGAAATTTTGTACATTGATAGAGGCAATTGACATTAGGATATATGAAAATAGGCTATATAGTTCTTCACGGAACCACCTTTTAATGGGGGAAATGTATTCTTGTCTCGCATAAAATAATCGGAAATAGTTATTTGGCTCTACTGAAAAATGCAGATGGCCGGCTTTGGAACTAGAGGATTCAACTATACCCATACATTTCAGTTAAATTAGTCTACATGTTCTTTACTGAACGTCTTGTTTCTATCCTAATATATCGCAGCCGGTGTCTATTTGATTATCGAGGCTGGTGGTTCCTTAAATGTGGTCCGAGGACCACCAGGGGTCCACGAGAGGTTTGTAAGGGGTCAGCGACTAGTTGGTAATTCTGATTATTTTAATTTTGTTTGAAACTTCTTTTTTCTATAAAGATTGTTGAATATAACCCATAACCAGTGCACAGTATCAAAATGACCATTATGCCATAATACAGCTGTAGAGGTAGTTATTCAGAGTATCCGTTACGTATGGCATTCTTTCCACAATCTGCGTACAGACAACTTGCTTCTGGCACCAAGAACTCATCGTCACCTTCCCCCACCTCCGCTTTATTGTCTCTATCGACATTTTCGAAGGAAGTATTGCAGATTCCACAGGATTCCGGTGCGTCACAGAGGCATTGGAGATGGAACTTGCTGACTCACAAGTGTGTGAAAGACTAATCGCCTTTTCGTCAAGATAATAATCTACTTTCAGTTGGTCACTCTGAATTACCCACAGTTAATGTCCAAATCACCGATATACTGTATGCCGTAAATTTAATTCCTTTTTCAGTACGTACTCATGCTCGTGTTACACGTCACTTCAGCATTCCAGTTGACATTTGACACGCGTATTAACCCTACTTTTGTTTAACGTTTAACATTTGTGCAGTGATTTGATCAAAGAAAAATTTGCTTTTGATGTTACGCATGACTGACATGTTTGTTTTACAAATAGAGGAAAGCACTGACACATCCAATAACCATGCTATGCTACTTTTAATTAGTTTTTTATTTCCAATTGTATAAGGATTTTTAGCCTACTTTTCACATTTTGTAAAAATTATGAAAATAGGACTCATGAGATCAATCTGGGCAAATGTATGTGTTTCTGTCCTCATGTGTCTGCCCGTGTGTGTGCCGCCCTCCCTAACAACTCCTAAACGGCTGGAGCTATCGAAACCAAATTTGGTATGAATAAATATCAATACCAGGTCATTCCAAGGCCATATTTAACAATGCCGTCAGTGCTACTAACTGACGGAAAATCACAAATGAAATTTGAATTCTATATTCGATATATCATAAGGTATGCATGGGAACTGTTCATAAATTGGCACACGTATAGTTAATAATATTTCAGATTCATTTTCATCACCCCTTACATGAAAATGTGGCCAGCATGACTCTATGCCTGCTGGTAAGTCCAATGTTTAGCCTACTTTCCACAGTTTGCAAAAATGATGAGAAAGTAGTCTTGTGAGATCACCCGAGCAGATGTCCGTTCGTCCATCTGCCTGTCCTTCTGTGTACGTGTGTGTGTGTCCCTACCAACTCCTAAGCCACTGCAGCTATTGTCACCAAATTTGGTACGAGTAAATACTTAAACTTGAATATCTCACGGCCATATTTGAAAGTGATTTCAGAGCTACCAACTGCTAATAAATCATAATTGAAATTTGAGCTCGACGTTGTATATCTAAGGAGGTGTTCATGAGAACTGTTCCAAAGTTGGTACACATATACAGTACATAATGAAATGTCAGATTAAATTTCAGGAACTAATACATGGAAGTGTAGCCAACATGGTTCTACGCCTGCTGGTAGTTTCAATTTTTTAAAGCATGTAACTTCGATACAATCCATTGGATTTCAACCAGGATTCGTACATTCTTTGAGTACCATAACTGATATGACAAAACGTATTGTGTAGAGTTACCCGGTAAATGATCTTTATAATTTTTATCCTAATCACAATGTATCAAAAAGAGAGCAGGCCTACAGTTCTAAACTTTTCACGCGTGTAGTACTTAAAAGTATAGATTAGTTTTAAGTAACCGATATACGACAGTGCTGCCAACATGATTCTATGCGTGATGATAGGTTCAACGTTTAACTGAATGCACATTCTATACTAAAAACATTCCTTTCAAAATTGGCACATATATAGAACATAATATTGCAGATTTAGGTAAAGCAACACATACTTGGCAATGTTGCAAACGTGATTATACGCGTGCAGATAGATTTTATGTTTAACAGCATGTGACTTCCATACTATCTACTGGGCTTCAACCAAATTTTGTATCCTCAATATGAATCTCAAGAGATGGAACTAAGGATATATTCAAAGTCACGAGGGCTGCCAACTGTTGATAGATGCCATCTACAACTTCGAACCCTAGTCTCAGTACATTTGAAACTATGCAGGCCAACAGGTTTAAATTTTGCAATTTTATAGAACATATTATTCTAAATTAATTTGGAGTAACCCAGACATGGCAATGTTGCCAACATGATTCTATGCATGCTGATCAGTTCAATGTTTTAACTGCCCTTATTGACCATACAACGAATGGATCTCATTCTAATTTTGTACGTCCAATGTATGTTTTATGACATATAATTGTGCTTAACATAAGAGTTGCAGGGCTACTAACATTGTATAACAATCTCAAATATTTTAAACTCTAAATTCAAAATCTCTGAATATTTGTACGAAAAAGACTCAAATTTAGCAACCTTTGATTCAAAGACATTTTAGACATATTTAGAATAAATGCTGAAAATTGTTGCTACCAACATAATGCTATGCTAGCTCATAGGATCAACGTTCAGCTGCATGTAACCTCCATAATAACAAATTCATTTCAAACAAATGTTGTATGTGTAATGTATGTCTTAAGAGATATAACTCAGGGTATGTTTGGGATCATCGGGGTTACCAACTTTTGATAAATACTATCCATCATTTTGAACCGTAGTCTCAATGTATGCAGGCAAACAGTTCAAAATTTGGCACATGTGTACAGACGATAATTTTGCAGCTCCATTTCGGGCAACCCATAAGTGACAGCTTTGCCAACATAATTCTACGCGGGCTGATAGGTTCAATATTTAACTTCAATAACATTTAATGGATAATTAACAAATTCATATAGTGTGTGTATGCCGTAAGGGATATATTTGTGCGCAATTTCAGAATCAGCTGGCCTACCTAATAACTCGATCTGAGCATTTGAGCCGCAGACTCTCAGTATTTCTGAATCCATGGAAGGAAACTATCTCAAATAAACTGTAGAGATTTATTATCCTACAATATTTCAGGTGTATTTTCAACAAATAATGAATGCGAGTATTACCAGCATTTTTTTTTTCTTATTCAAGACACAGTAGGTCTATATAGATCAATCATTGATATGCATCTTAAATTTTAAGAAAATTACAATAGGCTCCTATGTTTGTCACAGAACTAATTGTTTATTTTCCTGTAAACTTATGCATACAATAGGCGAAGAAGACATTTTCGAGGCAATTGATCAGTTTCTTTCCAAACATGTTATTGGTTGGGAAAAATGTGCTGGATTTAAACTGATGGTACTGGGGTTATGTCAGGCTGTAATACGGGACTATTGATCAATTGAAGGTCGTCGCACAAACTTTTAAGTGGGCTCATTGTTGTGTTGAAAAGGAAAGTATGGGGGCGAAAAAAGGGCTTGTATCGCATAATTTTCCCTCCTGATGAGAACCGCATCGATGCGCTGCTTTTTCCACGTACGTGCCAATCTTTGAGAGATTACACTCTTAACCGATGTCACTGTGAGTGACAGTTTTGTATGAGAACAAGTCTCAGATTTACCCCAAGGACAGCGGACTCCCCTATCGCATATTTTATGAAGTCGTAAAAATTATAAACTTCAAGACACACCCCCTCCAATCCAGCTTGTTTGAAGCCTTATACAAGGGCATGCAGAGTGATCACTTTCAGCTCCCTAGGAAGGTTCTTGACAGAATTTTCTAGCTCAGAGATAATGTTCGGGTGTTTCCTTAAGAAGAAAAAATTCAAGTTCACTTAACAATTTTGATTGACTTTGCATGGTAACTTACTTAACATATATACAGGAGTTATGTCTGAAAGCATTGAAACATTTAACACTATTTTGTACAACCTACACATGTGAACAGGCTTTCTGATTAGAATAGTGGACTCGTATTTATAGGGAGGCTCTGGGAGTAAAACAATCGCCTGTAAAGCTTAACAATACTTTTGATGAAGTTGTAAAAATAATAACTTTATCAAAAGTCGTTTAGTAATAGCCTTCTTAAGTTATTTCAACTGTTTTATCACAAAATATAACTCACTCATTTGCTTTGCGAAATAAAACTAGTTACTGTTCATACAACAATCCCTGTACCCCCACCCCTATTGGGCATACCCACTACTAACACTGGTGGCAGTAAGCGGAATGTCAAAGATGTGATTTTAATTAATACACGGCTTCCGGGGTACCCGATGGTTCAATTTATTCAATTGAGGGCCGGCTACTGACTGGCATTCAGGAACCACTGACCTAGGCTTTCAGGATAGAGCCACGTCGGTAGTCGGTGATTGTTTCCCAAAATTTTGGCTGCCATTACAGCAGCCCTTATCATAGGTACTGTACCTCTTCGTGTCTGGATTCAAACTGACCGTTGCTTAACCCTCCAGTACTCGCGTGGGGTAATTAAATACCCGAACTCTCGAAAAACGACTGCTGAGTTTTTTCTATCACGGACTGTACCCTGGGCTCTTGTGTACCTTCCAAGGAAGCTGCGGGGCGCCACTTGAGCTGTCTGTCATAAACCTTCGCGCGTCAATTCGTTTCCGGCAAAGAGAAGGAAGGAAGGAAGATTGTAGTTTTACGTGACCGTGAATCTTGTGATTATGAGCCACGGGACCTCCTTTTTACGTGGAATCCGAACCACAGGACATGGCATTTCACTTCGAAAATCTCACATGCATTGACCGGGAATCGAACCCGGACCGCCTTGGTGAGAGGCATACAGCTAGACCGCTGAGCCACCACGCCCCGGCAAAGAGACAAAGCTGACTGGGGTAAAATCTAACCCCACGCGAGCACTGGCGAGGCTACATTGGCAAGATCGTGTTTAGTTAATTTTAATTCTTGCGTGTGTTTCTATTGTGAGAACGTATAGTTACTCGAGTGTAACCGATTAATATGTGTCATGATATAGCCGGGAACATTAGCAAGGACCACGAAAGAATTCGCCATACAATTGTTGAAGCCTCGGATAGCAGAGCGACAAGTTTGCCCCGCAATATCAGAGAAAGCCTTGAGAATGAGTTCAAAGGATCGAGAAGAAATTCCCCAGGGCTCTCAGACTCCACACTTGAAGAGAAAAACACCAGGATCATCAGGAAGATGTCCTATAAAGCGGGACGGAAAAAACAGAAACTCTTGTGTGCTGCGTGAAAGGTACGTCTGCTACGACCATTTGAGTACTGTGTGCGAGGAATGTCTCAACCAGAAAACCGAAAGTGAGTAAAACAGACTAAGCCTTAGATTTCAGAAGGTAATGAAGTGTGATTGACTTTAATAGTTCAACCCTTTACGACTGCATAAACTCAAACGTTATTATGGATGCGCTTTCTCTGCTTTGAAGTTATGCAACATAATTAATTTGTCTGTATATACACACATCAAAAAAAGTTTTGCATCACCTCGGTTCCAAGAGTTCCGGAACCTTTAAATACAAAGGGAATAGAGATCAACACAAACAACATTTCAGCTCGTTTTATTGCTCATGAGACCCACACATTGCATGTTGTACCATCATACAGCTAGACTTTCAGCATTTGTGGTCCAGATTGCAGTACACACCACTACCTCTAATACCCAGTAGCACGTCCTCTTGCATTGATGCATGCCTGTATTCGTCGTGGCATACTATCCACAAGTTCATCAAGACACTGTTGGTCCAAATTGTCCCACTCCTCAACGACAATTCGGCGTAAATCTCTCAGAGTGGTTGGTGGGTCAAGACGTCCATAAACAGCCCTTTTCAACATATCCCAGGCATGTTCGATAGGGTTCATGTCTGGCGAACATGCTGGCCACTGTAGTCGAGCGATGTCGTTATCTTGAAGGAACGCATTCACAAGATGTGCACGATGAGGTCGAGAATTGTCGTCCATGAAGACAAATGCCTCTCCAATATTCTGCCGATATGGTTGCACTATGGGTCGGAGGATGTCATTCAGGTATCGTAAAGCCGTTTCGGAGCCTTCCATGACCACCAGTGGCGTACGTCGGCCCCACATAATGCCACCCCAAAACATCAGGGAACCACCACCTTGCTGCACTCGCTGGACAGTGTGTCTAAGACGTTCAGCCTGACCAGGGTGCCTCCAAACACGTCTCCGACGATTGTCTGGTTGAAGGCATATGCGACACTCATCGGTGAAGAGAACGTGATGCCAATTCCGTGGGGTCCATTCAGCATGTTGTTGGGCCCATCTGTACCGCGCTGCATGGTGTCGGGGTTGCAAAGCTGGACCTCGCCATGGACGTCGGGAGTGAAGTTGCGCATCATGCAGCCTATTGCGCACAGTTTGAGTTGAAACACGACGTCCTGTGGCTGAACGAAACGCATTATTCAACATGGTGGCATTGCTGTCAGGGTTCCTCCGAGCGGCAATCCGTAAGTAGCGGTCATCCACTACAGTAGTAGCCCTTGGGCGGCCTGAGCGAGGCCTGTCATCGACAGTTCCTGTATCTCTGTACCTCCTCCATGTCCGAACAACATCGCTTTGGTTCACTCTGAGACGCCTGGAAACTTCCCTTGTTGAGAGCCCTTCTTGAAACAAAGTAACAATGCAGACGCGATCGAACTGCGGTATTGACCTTCTAGGCATGGTAGAACTACAGACAACATGAGCAGCGTACCTTCGTCCTGGTGGAATGACTGGAACTGATCGGCTGTCGTACCCCCTCCGTCTAATAGGCCCTGCTCATGCATGGTTGTTTACATCTTTGAGCAGTTTTAGTGACATCTATGAACAGTCAAAGGAACTGTATCTTGGATACAATATACACAGTCAACGTCTATATGCCGGAGATCTGGGAACCGAGGTGATGCAAAACTTTTTTTGATGTGTGTAATATTAATGGCAATAGAATTAGATATTTCTATTATGTGTTCTTTATAGATATGGTCCTCATTCAGAAACATCATGGAAAAACATAATTTTACTTTTAAGTTACGATAAATTTTACTAATGAATGGGGGTAAGTTATTACCCCGCGCGAGCACTGGCGTGACAAAACTCCGCGCGAGTACTGAAGGGTCAACAGTGGGACGAGCCTACTTGCTCGCTCGTGGTGGAAAGATACAAGGGTATGCTATTGCGCATGCCATCCCCTCCCAAATACACGCTCTGAAGTCACGCTCGAGTCAAGCAACTTGTAATGCACAGAACCCGAGCCAACGTTCTCACATAGTTCGTTGCTGAGAGTGTCACCATAAATAATATAAATAAATTGCCATTTATGAATGCTTGCCACGGTGGGTGTGTGGTTATAGTGTCGGACTACCAACCCCAAGCTTGCAGGTTCGCTCCTGGCCATGGTAAGTGATTTTTGAAAGGCGACAAAAATCACGATACTCATGTCATACGTTGTTGGCATGTTAAAGAACCCATTTGAATTCAGTAGGCCGTGTTCATAATGGCAAAATTAATCTCGGGATTTTCCGCCAACACAAAATTCCTCATTTCTCTACTAGAAAGCGGTATAGCGCCAAGGAGCTTAGATATCTAACCTCCTTGACATTCATAGCGCTCCAAGGAGCATTAAATTCGACACGCAAGCTGTCCTCTGGGTGTCAATTAACAAAGCTTGCACCTGGCACCAGAGACCATACGATATTATTATTATTTATGAATGCAAGAACATCAAGAGTTATTCATTTCCGAGAAATGAAGATTTGTGCTAACAGTAGATCAATGCACATGAACGAAGAGATAGAATTAATCCCAACAGTGCGACAATCTGCTCTGAGTATTTTGCCCTAAGTAAGACACAGCAGGAACGTAGGCTTGTGATTTTCAAAATAACAATATGATTCCTCCAGCTCTGATTTCCGTTTACTGTTATCTGATGATAATACCAATAATTATTTCAAGGAGCCTAAGCTCTAGGTCATCGGCCCAAGAACAGCTCCACACTTATGAAACATTCAATCAGGTGGACGAATTTTTAGAGGCCTAATGGTGCAGATTTTGTATATTGTACTAAGGCTACGGAGTAGGAACATCAATGTCATCAGCCTCATATATTAATTAGGTGTTTTTTGGGTAGGTAGCTCACCCCAGTAGTGTCCCTGTACCGGGCTCTTAGGACGAGCATTATTACTACCGTTGTTGTTGATTATTTAGGGGCTTTGCGACATCGTGGTCATCTAGCCCCGTGTACTAGGGTGTGTGTAGAATTGGTCTGATAGCCTCTGTCACTGTGATGTCTGTACTAGTGTGATCATTTGTAATTGAGGAAAGATTTGTGTAGGAAGCGGCCGTGATCTTAAGTTAGGTACCATCCCGGTATTTGCCTGGAGTAGAAGTAGTAAACCTCGGAAAACTACTTCCAGGATGACTGAGGTAGGAATCCAACCCGCATCTTCTCAGTTTTGCTGAGTGTACCCCGTTCCAGCTCTCAGACCAACATTAAATTTCTTGGCTCAGCCGGGGATCGAACCCGGGCCTCTGCCGTGACAGGCAAGAATGCTAGCCACTACACAACATGGCGGACTTGTCTAGAGAGAGTGGAGAAACTCAGTGAACACCACACTCAGGATAGCAACTGTCTTGGTCGTTATGATGTTCAATGTTAATAGCACTATCAAAATAACATTTTAAATGACTACACATTGAATACAGAAAATTAATTTTCAAATAATAATTGCATGTCGGAGATATTTCATTACTTGTATGCCAGTTAGTGCAAGTCATCAAAACGGGCCTTGTTACCTTGCGCGTATACATTGTTTTTTACATTTACATTTTGTATTAATGATTCAAACTACCATGGTGGCCCTGGCGATGATAGTTCGAAACGCACGAGTTGAGTTGTTGTTGATCCAGGCAACGATAGTTTGAAACCCACGAGTTGATTTGTTGTTGTTGATTCTTTAGTGGATTTGAGATATCGTGGTCATGTAGCCCCGTATACTTGGATGTGTGTAGAAGTGTCACTGTGATGCCTGTACTAGTGTGTGCACTTGTAAACAGGTAGGATTTGGGTTGGAAATGACCGTGGCCATAAGTTAGGTAACATCTCAGCATTTGCCTGGAATAGAAGTGGGAAACCACGGAAAACCACTTCCTGGATGGCAGAGGTAGGAATCGATCCCACCTCTTCTCAGTTTTGCCTCACGAGCTGAGTGTACCTCGTTCCAGCTCTCAGACCAGAATTAAATGTCTTGGCAGAGTCGGGAATCGAACCCGGGCCTCCAAGAATGCTAGCCACTACGCAACGAGCTGAAGTTCACTGCTCTAAGGTATGCGATGGACAGTTCTTCCTGATGAAAGGCATGTAATATAATTAATTCCACGGCTATTTGCAAATGGGAGAGAGAGGAATTACGGTATGAATTCCATTGCTCACTCAGGCCACACTGCACAGTATCTGTCTACAACAGGAAATACATACTATAGGTAGGCATGCATCCAGTGTTTAGAAAGCGCATTTCACAGGTTTCATTCTCAAACAACGACCACACGTTTCTTTAATCAAATTTTGCCTGAAGTTTATTAAGACCATTGGGGTAGTTTCATTCACCTGTTCCCCACCAAGCACTTCACATCTTATTGCTTCTCCAGTTCTTCCTCCTCAATTCTGAGAGGAATTACAAAAGAGGGCGAGAGAGAGAGAGAAGAAAATGATCACAACTCCTCCTTGGCCCTCTCGATTACATCCCCTTCCCCCTCCCAACACGGCCGAGTGTATTCACTGCTTTGCTTTGTTTCAGCCAGCTTCAATGGAATTCTTGTGTCTGCTTCAACTCCACTGATAAATTGGGTTGTCCTGTATCGTTAGTGCCAGTCTGAGGAAACCCATTACGTATGCTTGAGGGAGGTGAGATGAGGCCGGCTAAGAATAAGGAACGTGTATCTTGTCAAATATGAAATATTCACGTATTCAATTCCGGAGAACCTACATTAGTTGTTGTTGAGTTATTTAGGGGCAATACGATATATTGATCATGTAGACCCGTGTACTTGGTGAGTTTGTAAATTGTCCGATAACCTGTATTATTGTGATGGTTATATTGGTGTGTATACTTGAGTCGTCCAGTTGCAAAGCTCGTTTAATCCACTTGTGTATAAGAATCATTTTCATGAGAAACATTTATCTGGACTTTGCCTCGCGTATCTTTTGTGTTTGTTGTTTTCTACTTTTTTCTTTTTGCTTTGTGTTTTTGGTTTTTGGTTTGTGTTTGCTTTTTGCTTTTGCTTTTGAATTTTCCTTTTTGCTTTTCTTTCTTGGTTTTGGTTTTGTGTTTGTTTTCTGCTCTTTCTTCTTTAAATTTTGCTTTTTGCTTTGTGTTTCTTGTTTTTGTTTTCTGATTTTGCTTTTGTTTTTGAATTTTTCTTTTTGCTCCATGTTTTTTGTTTTTGTATTTATGATTGTTTTCTGGAAAATCAAAATAAAACCGAACAAAATAAAATAAGAAACAAACAAATCAAAATCAAAATAAAACAAAACAAAATAAAACAAAATGAACAAAACAAAATAAAAACAAAACAAAATAAAACAAAATAAAACAAAATAAAACAAAATAAAAAGACACAACAGAAAATTAAACAAAACAATTTAAAACAAAATAAAACGAAATAAAATAAAACAAAACAAAATAAAAAAAAGAAAACAAAGTAAAATAAAATTTAACAAAACAAAATAAAATAAAGTAAAATAAAATAAACTAATTAAATAAATAATTTTATGAGATGATCCTTATTCACAAGTGGATTAAACGAGTTTTGCAACTGGACGACTCATTTGTAATTCAGGTAAGGGTTGGGGAATTATGTGGCCGTGACCTTAATTTGGCTACCATCACGGCATTTGCCTGCAGTAGAAGTAGGAAACCATGTCATACCTTCTCTAGTATGGCTGAGGTGGGAATCGAACCCATCTCTTCTCAGTTCTTCCTAAGAGACTAGGAAGCTAAATGAGCCCCGCGAGCGTCGGAGCATCGAACTGTGAGGTCACGTAGCAGCTAAGTTCACAATAAACTCTCGGATATTTTAAACTTCAGATACCAAGAATTCATCCTATCGCAAACCTAACAGTTCAAGTGCTGAAAATGTATCCAAAGCGTAAAACAGTTGGTTCGAGTCATCAATGCAACAGCAATAACAGATTCATAAACCAGTACAGAAACAATAATAACGCAGGTTCGCAGACACACAAAATTAGGTTATGCATATACTTTAATTAATTACTTGTTATCCCTAAGTAACAAAACTTTACTAAATTAAAGGGAATCATCAATTAATTGCTTTTGTACCGGAAGACGCTCACCTGATTAACGAAACATGTTTCCCACGGTGGATATTTAATTACAAATTACATGTTTCGACTTTAAATCAGTGTTATAATAGTGGGGTTATTTCTGAATTTTGAGCGCATTATGTTTCATATATTTCATTTTGTAGTCAATATAGATGGGTGCGTATTATTATGTTGTTCGACTAAAGTGTAGGCAGAATAAAATATTAGCTAAGAATATATCTCTTTTTGAGTAGCAATTGGGGTGGTTCGAACCAAGGCCAGTGACAATCTCCAATGGGTACCGGCACCCGGAGTGTATAAGTTTATTCATATCCGTGAAGTTGCTAGAATAGTTGTTTTGTACAACTACCATGCACACCCTTTGGGATGGTGTTCAAAAGCCTTCAGTTGGGTCGTCACATTACGTTGGATGTCCGAAATGTCCAAAAACCTCTGGCCCTTCAGGGCTTTTCGGTGACCCTGGACCTGGACCCTGTCACTCCATACTTTGACGCTTGGCGTCGGGGTCGTACCTCAGACACCAGGTCTCGTCGCCCGTGATGATGGCTTTCAGAGCCATTCCATTCCACAGAACATTCACCCTTTTCACTGCCACCCGACAAACAGATGTGCATGATAGGTTGCATAAATTCATCCTTTTCACTGTCACCCGCTGAACGGGTGTGCATGGTAGGTTGCATAAATTCATCCTTCTAAACACGCACTGTGTCAAACAGGTCTTACACGTTGCGTTGTGTGTCGCCAATGTGGCCAGGTCGACTGTTCTGACTTCATTCACCGAACGCAACTTGACGTGGCTTTTGAACACCATCCCAAAGGACACAAAGTTTCCAGGACATGTATCGCCGATCTCAGCATTGCATAGTTACGGGACGGGACTATTTCGAAGGACAGTAGGTTCACTGTCTTGAATTGTTCATCTATGTTGATAGTACAGGACTATTCACCGAACTTTATTGTCACAGGTTGTATAAGCCTCATGATTTGGATGAAATCAGGAAAGCTGGGGCATATGCTAAACGGCAGCGATGGCCACAACGCTCAACCCCCACAGGGGAGCTAATGGAGGACTGGAATAGGATGACGCAGGGACTGGTGCTAGGACAAGTGGTTAGATTATTAACTGCTATGTTAACCATATTTATTATTATTAGTTTATCACAGCAGCAGGTTTAGTCAAATGATTCCACCGATTCAATAACTCTCTACTATTTTAGGTACATGAATTACATTACAATCTTAACAATAATTTAATGATGACCAGATATCACTCGTGAAGGTACGGTACATCAAGGATTACATATTTATCGGTAAATTATGGACTATGTTGAGGAATACTTTTATTTACTGTCTCGGAAGTATTATTTCTTTATTTTCCTTTTTGAGCTTTTTTTAAATTCAGAGATATCTATCTCCACTACAGACCTCATCCCCCTTGAGGCCCCTTACACGACCCAGGACATGAGGGGGGAGGGGGGGGGCAATAACATTTTATTATAACTACAGGAATTTCTATTTTTTATTTTATTTTTCAAGTAAGTTTTACTATCCAATCAGCTTACGTCCCTCGTATTGTGATGGGAAGAGTAGCTACATGCATGATCTAGTGGTTAAATTATTAAGTACTACGCTCAGCATTGTTTATTATTATTATTATTATTATTATTATTATTATTATTATTATTATTATTATTATTATTATTATTATTTAAATAGGATTTTAGAGGTAAGGAAATGTTGACAGTTACCTTGTTTCATTGGTCAACAATGAGCTATGGTGTTAAAAAGAGAGAAAAAATATGTAAGGAAGGAAGCTTGTAGATTCACGTGACCATGGGACCTCCTCTTTACGTGGAATTCAAACCACAGGACATGGCATTTCACTTCAAAAATCTCACATGCATTGATCGGGAATTGAACCCGGGATGATCGGCCGCTGTGCCACCACGCCCCTCAGACAGAGAGAACAAAAGTTACTCAAGGTTTCTCCTCACTGTCTACTTTCTGAACGCGATTTGGTGTTGTTTTTCATGATGTTACAAGATTAGTCTCCCACGATTAGAAGATGTATTACAAGACTCAGCACTGTACAACCTGAGCGTTTCATTAATGTCAATCACTGTACATCACAAGTGTTGTTACCTTCACATGAAATTCTACTTAGCGTTTTTAAATTGACAGATAAAATCTATCATGGATTGATTGACCTTTGTTTGGGTTGCCTGACTTTTTGATGTGTAACATCTTTCCTCTCGGTTGCTGGATATTTTTTGTGGGAGTGATTTTGGAAAAGGGACGGAAATATGTTACAGGAAACAATGAGCGCGCACGCGCCCAGTGGCGGAGATTGGTACCACGACGTACTGTCGGCCAACAAACAGGAAACAATGAGCGCGCGTGGTGGTGGAGATTGGTACCACGACATTCACTGTCAGCCAACATATTGTATGCGCGTGTGTGACGAGAAAAAGAAAGGGAAATAGAGAAGGAGAACGCATCAGCTGTTCACTCATCTAGAGAACACTTCTGTTGTGTATAAAATCTGAGGTTATAATAATTATAACCTAATTATATCTAATTATTATATGTGTAAATTATATTAATAATTATCTTTACTATTTAAGTGTCTGACAAAGTTCATCATTTATAATTATTGCCAATCATACCCGATGAATTTATTTCAGGATTTAAGTTACTGTTGCGTATTTACCACGACTAGAATTAAACTTGCGCTTCTTAATATAGAATTACATATATTTCCAGGCTTAGAATATATTCGACCAATAATATGATGAATAAATTGACTTCACATGCAGTATGTTTCATCTGAATTTCATAGTAGGATAACATGTCAGTTGTTACACATCACATGCGACTACTGTAAGGCTCGCTAGTTTTTTGAGTTGAGTAGTGTACCCATGGTGACAATTTGAAAGGCTGTGCGATAGACCACTGGGTTGTTAGTGGAATGATAAAATTCAATCATTTGGTAAAATATTATATGCGGTAAACACCTCCCCTAAACTGGAAAATCGGTATCTCCAAAACCAATCATCCAATAATTACTCCCGTAAAGAAATAAATAGCCTACTTTCATTGATCCTACTGGTCTTTGCCATTAAAAATTATTCTGCCTATTAAAACGATTTTCCATGGGATGTGTAATTTTAATCGAGATTAACATAAAAAAGAGGTGACTATGGCCTTAAAAGTGGAACCATCCATGTATTTGTATCAGGAAACGTGAAAAATAATACTTTCAAACTTGCTGAATTGGTAATCGAACCCAGGTCTACCTCACGATGCCAAATTTATCCCGTTCCAGCCCTCAGACAAATATATATATATGTGATCTGTCTAATAACTGTGTTATTGTAATGGCAGTATCGGTGTGTGGGACCTGTAAGACAACCTGCAAAGTTGTGATAACTGTATCAGAGTGGGTGTGTGATATGTCTGAAAACCTGTGTTATTGTAATGGTTGTATTAGTATGTGTATGTGTGTACGAGTTAACTCCGCCTCTATAATGTACCCTAGTGCCCGTCTCAATCCTGACATATTTTTCTTGGTTAAGGGGACATTATACTGAAATTTCTAACGTCTATATTTTTCAATGAATATTTACCATTTTTTCTGAGATGGCCCTTTTCAAGTACAGTAATGTTAGCAAGTTTGAATATTGTACCTATAGAACGTTCTGAGTAGGAGTTTTTTAAATGCCATTTTACCACCATCGTTAACAAAAGTCCCTTGCATCACAATATTTTTCCAATTGGTACCAAATTTTCCACAAACCTTCTTAATAGCTATGATAACAAAAGTTAGTGTCACAGATTGTTGTGTAACAAACGCATTAGCATGTAGATTTTTTTTTTAAATGTAATGTTGAATTTTTTTAATAAAAATATGATTGCAAACAGAATTTGGTAGGTCATAAATAATTTTGAATCTTCTTTCACAGCAAAATGCATACTAATTTTTGTGAACCAACTATCTAGCTACTTCTGTGTAAAAGTTTACTTGTATCAAGCAAAAACTGCATTACAAGGGACTTTTTTTTATGAAAGAAAACATTAATTTTTTTAAAGCCATAAATGCGAAATAAAAATGTATGCAACGTCACACGCTTTAGAACTGCCCTGAACTATAAATATACCTTTCAGACTGCTTTCTTTTCTCCTCCAGTAATATTTTCATCACCTTCTTATTTCTTCTTAGCTTCTTGCTGTCATCTGAGCACCTTTTCCTACTTTGTCTTATGCGCTTTTGGTCTCGCTGAGTACTGATTTTCACAGCAGTGGTTGGTGCTGCCTTCCTCTGATGGACTGTAGGACTTTAAGTGTTCTAGCACACCCCATGTTGAACTCACTCACAGCACTCACAATACTAAGCTATTACTATCAGTAGCACTATAAAGAAAATTGAAGTATTATGAAATAAGCGCAAGGAGTGAAACCATGGTTATTAGAATTTATTTCACTAATAATGGATCACGTAGTAGAACAACTGAGCATTGTGATGCAAAATATCACCTCTGCAAGTCCATTATTCAATAGCATTTGATATCCCAGTAAGAAAGACTTCAGAAACACATAATTTCTTAGCAGCAACTGGACGGGGCGTGTCGAGTAGCGCATGGAACAATTAAATGCCACCACAGCGCCATTTAAAGGACGCGCTGAGGACTTTAAAAAAGGCGGTATTTAAAAAATAAAAACATTTTTTGATAGAGGACATATCCGGGTATTTTTAGTACTATAAACCCAAATTCGATATTTTCCTCGAAATTCATGAAATTTCAGTATAATGTCCCCTACGTTTCTACATTCATCACTAATGACCTAAGTAGTGGGATGAGGGGGGAGCTGCACCACTTCTTATTGAGCCACCCTCGTATTTGCCCCGAACTTGATATCTCGCTAACCAAACATGGGATTAGAACATACAGGGTGTCCTAGCACTGCTAGTAATGCCCCCTACTTTCCTATAGCCTCTTTATTTAATGAAAAGACCAAAACTAAAAGGTCATTCACGAGTAGTGGGGTAGTGTTGGTTTCCTGAAGTCGCGCTCGTGCTTGAATATGTATGCCTATGTTGGGAAAGGGTTAGGTGGTGGGGGAGGAGTAGGGTCGAGTGAGGGGTCGTTTAGATGGTATTTTTTCCGCTCTAGATGATGGTGAGGTTATTTTTTAAAAATGGATGGAATTGGGAAACGCCATTTGGGGTAAACATGTTGTTTTTTGACATTTTGGCGATGAATGTTTTTTATACGCATGCGCACTTGAGGAGTTTTGTAAGAGGGCGGGCTTTTATAATGATGATTTATCAATGAGTGTTTTTTAATATATATTGAAATAAACCAAAAAAACTAATAGGTCATCGGCTTTTTACTATTTCGCTAACTAATAATCGGATTTAAACCTATGAGGTGTCGTAGGACTCGTGGTGAACTCTCTTTTTCCATGGACGGGGGATATCCACTCCAAAATAAAAACGTGGTAAGGGGGGGGGGGAGCTGCTTTCAAAAGCAAGTTGTGAGCCCCCCGCGACCTTGGAATCGAAGGAGCCATGCTAGGAGGGCGTGCTTGGATTCGTTTTTTTCGTCTCGTCGTGCTCTTTACGGGAATGTAGGTGTCGAAAAGGTGAACTTAGGGTTTTGGGTCAAAAAATGCGTTTTTCACATTTTTGCCGATTTTTGGAAAACGGGCCATGCTAGGAGGGCGTGCTTGGATTCGTTTTTTTCGTCTCGTTGTGCTCTTTACGGGAATGTAGGTGTCGAAAAGGTGAACTTAGGGTTTTGGGTCGAAAAATGCGTTTTTCACATTTCTGCCGATTTTTGGAAAACGGGCCATGCTAGGAGGGCGTGCTTGGATTCGTTTTTTTTCGTCTCGTCGTGCTCTTTACTGGAATGTAGGTGTCGAAAAGGTGAACTTAGGGTTTTGGGTCAAAAAATGCGTTTTTCACATTTTGCCAATTTTTGGACATTTTGGCGATGAATGTTTTTTTATACGCATGCGCACTTGAGGAGTTTTGTAAGAGGGCGGGCTTTTTAAATGATGATTTATAAATGAGTGTTTTTTTATATATGTATTTAAAGAAACCCAAAAAACTAATAGGTCATTGGCCTTTTACTATCTCGCTAACCAATAATCGGATTTAAACCTATGGGGTGTCGTAGGACTCGTGGTGAAATCCCCTTTTCTATGGACGGGGCATATTCACCCCAAACTAAAAACTACCCTTACCCGGGGGATGAAATAGTAATTTATTTTTGTATGCTTACGAACTTGGCGGTTTTTGTAAAAGAGCGGGCTTTTTAAATGATGATTTATAAATGAGTGTTTTTTAAATATGTATTTAAATAAACCAAAAAAACTAATAGGTCATCGGCTTTTTACTATATCGCTAACCAATAATCGGATTTAAACGTATGAGGTGTCGTAGGACTCGTGGTGAACTCCCCTTTTCTATGGATGGGGTATATTCACCCCAAAATAAAAACTACCCTTATCCGGGGGGGGGGTGAAATAGTAATATTTTTTTGTATGTGTGCGCACGGACGGGTTTTGTCAAAAGGACCTAACTATACGTTTGTTAATATTTTCTGAACCCCTGATGGGATTTTGCCATAGACAGTATTCTAACCCTGGGGGTGACGCCCCGTTTTTGAATGTATGATTCATTTTTGTCGAAAGGGCCTAACGACACTTTTGTTCATATCTCGCGAACCAATCATGCTAGGGACTTGTATGAGGGGTCCTAGCACTTGGGGCAACATCCCCTGTTTGGGGGTGAAACTACCCCCCAAAATTGAAAAATCCATATCTCGGAAACGAAGAATCCTAAAATTAGGTGTGATAGCTTAAAAAATAGGGGATGATATAGGCTTTTACCTCGATGGATCATTTCACCCCTAAAACAGTAAATAGTCATGTTATGGGGAAAAAACGTGTTAAACACCTAAAAATGATAAATGAACCTAAGATCTTTTGTTTTTGATGAAAAATAGCAGGGGGGTGAAACTACCACCCAAAATTGAAAAATCCATATCTCGGAAACGAAGAATCCTAAAATTAGGTGTGATAGCTTAAAAAATAGGGGATGATATAGGCTTTTACCTCGATGGATCATTTCACCCCTAAAACAGTAAATAGTCATGTTATGGGGAAAAAACGTGTTAAACACCTAAAAATGATAAATGAACCTAAGAGCTTTTGTTTTTGATGAAAAATAGCAGGGGGGTGAAACTACCCCCCAAAATTGAAAAATCCATATCTCGGAAACGAAGAATCCTAAAATTAGGTGTGATAGCTTAAAAAATAGGGGATGATATGGGCTTTTACCTCGATGGATCATTTCACCCCTAAAACAGTAAATAGTCATGTTATGGGAAAAAAACGTGTTAAACACCTAAAAATGATAAATGAACCTAAGATCTTTTGTTTTTGATGAAAAATAGCAGGGGGGTGAAACTACTCCCCAAAATTGAAAAATCCATATCTCGGAAACGAAGAAGCCTAAAATTAGGTGTGATAGCTTAAAAAATAGGGGATGATATGGGCTTTTACCTCGATTGATCATTTCACCCCTAAAACAGTAAATAGTCATGTTATGAGGAAAAAATGTGTTATACACCTAAAAGCATAAGCATCTTTGTGAAACCATGCTTTAATGGACATGTGTATGGAGGATGATTTTTGTTATTATTATTATTAGGTAATTATGGATTAATGTGAGTATAGATAACTAACCAGTGGGGAGCGTGATGGCGCAGGTGCTTAGCTGCTCGTCTTTAC
This sequence comes from Meconema thalassinum, assembly GCA_946902985.2. NCBI lineage: Eukaryota > Metazoa > Arthropoda > Insecta > Orthoptera > Tettigoniidae > Meconema > Meconema thalassinum. Next base: position 354,462,685 of record OX336389.2, read on the forward strand.
CCGGACGGCTGGGGTTCAAATCCCGGTGACAGCGGGGGTTGGAATTTTCACTTGAAAAATCACGTGGCGTCAGAAAGGGCATTCGGCCTTAAATCCCCGGCAAAAATGAAAATGAGCCTGGTTGGCTCCGGCGACTCAAACTAATTGGGAAAAACCGAAGAAAGAAAAAATGGTAACTCACCAGTAATAGTAAACATTGGTTGGAGGTGTTGAAGAAGTCAGAATGGCCAACCCTTGCCATGGTTCACGAATGGACCCCAAAAAGTTTTACCTGTCAAGACTCAGTCTACCCTGTTGCAGCCTTTAGAAAAAAAAATCGAACCGGGGCCTCTGTGGTCACAGTGGACTTATATTCATGATGCTTTTTAAACAAACATACGCTTGTCTACTACCGCTGGCTTGAATCTGCACAGAGACACTGGCTTTGGTGATAACAGCACAGCGACCTTGTCAGGAAGTTTCATATTACTCGTCTGCTTGATAGCGGACGTGCTCTGCACATGACTAGATCGTTGTTAGGTTTGACAAAGGCTTAGTGAAGCTTATGGCAACCTTGAAATGAATGTCATGGTATAGTCGGGGTTGGAAGCCAAGACCTTAGGGTTGACAACCAAGTAGGTTAACCACTACACGGTGAGATGGTCAAATAATAATGTAACAGAACATATAGAAACGTTTTCTATAGTTTAACGAATTGGCATACCATGAGAGGTGTAGGTAATGGAAATTGAATCCTTAGCTGATGATTATACTACTTTCCATGCGCACGTTTAAGCTATCATGTTAGAAAAAGAATGGTATGGCTTGTTTTAAACGGAGAATAATAATTGTGTTTACTGTGAAACACAAATCTGAATTTAAAATTAATTTAAAATAATTAATAATTTAAAATTAACTAATTTAAAATTAGTTTAGTACGCTGAAGTTAAAATGAATAATGATCGCGTTACAGACAGCCAGTTTCAAAGCCATGAGAACTAAGTGAACAAAGTATAAAATTCATGAGCCAGTGAGGAATTCAACATGCTGTCCTTTGGACAAGAGAGAAGCGTTCTACAGCGACCCTCAATGGTTTGGGTCATCGTAAAGATGAAAATTAAATCTAAGCTACTACACTCTTATATACTAGAAGAAGAAATGGAAAACAATAGGTCAAATAAAGGACAGAAGGAATAAAAAATGGCCCTCAACCCTCAAGCATAAGGATTGAGGGAGTTGGAAGGAAGGAGAGCCATGAAAGGCAGATAAAAAGTATAATAGGAGTGGCTCTGCCTCAGAGGTAATGGATAAAGAGGAGGAAAACTGGACTCAGCTCAGAAATCCCTTGGGGTCGCCAACTTCCAAACTGATCAGACCTTGAGGGTGTAGCCATATGCAGAGTGCACCGCAAGTGGTGGGGCTTCTTGAGGGCGCTTGGGCAAAAAACAGGGAATAACATGAAAATAAAAAAGCAAGGCTGCCTCCTCAGGATATCAGAAAAAATAAATAAACCAGGGCCAATGAAGTTGCAAAAGGAAGAGACTCCCTAGGGCTCGGATACCCTAATCATGTTGGGGTCGGTAGAGAACACGAGATGAGCAAGTGTGGTCGACAGGAAATAAGACAGAGAGGAGCCTAGCACAAGTTAGTGGAAGCAATGACGGTCTCAGCTGGGACTCCGTGATCGTCAACCTACATGACACTAGATATAACGCCCAGGGGTGGAATTAAAGACCTCTATTGTTTTATATCACATGGCATGCCTTATAATGCAATACTGGTCCTAGGGTGTGCAAAATTGTATTAGAAACTCAGCTAATAATAGTGTGCTTGCCCATGATTATTTTCCCAAGGACTGATAACCATGATTTCCAAGCCCCTAAGTAAGACAAAAAAACAAATGATTTTCATTTTCCAATGAGTTGGGGTGAGGTAGGTGAGGTGAGTTTTCTATACACCAAACTGATGTGGTTTCCCACTTCTACTCCAGGCAAATGCACATTTGATGTTAAGAATAGTCAAATGGTTTGCAACTGCCCAATGCTAGGACCTGATTAGTGGCTTTTAAAAAATGGAATGGAATGGAGTACACTTCCCCCAAAACCAACAAGAGGAGTGTTCGATCCCCCACAACAACCATCCTTAAAGTCAATATAAATGACTATGCACTTCAGCTCATGACGGTCTCCTCTCTCCAATCCTACCCCTTGGTGGTGAAAGGCACACTCTAATACAACCATTATAGTGACAGGTTATCTGTTAAATACCTAACTATCCCCAGATTTACCTTAAATTTTCCTAAAATCCACTACATTTTCCGAAAATTGACCAAATGACACAACATTCCAGCAAAATTCAACAAATGACTACCAGATTTATTGAAATTCCATTGATTTACCTAGGCATGGTTTAAACCATCTCAAATTCATATAAAATTAGACGAATATAGATGAAAATTCACTAAAATTTACCGAATTTAGCCAAGTGGTGTACAAACCATGAAATTTATCCAATTTTTTTATTAAAATTGACTACATGTACTCGAAAATTCCATAATATTCCCTTTACATGTATGCTTTTATTGTTGTTGTTTCGTTTACCACACTCCCTGCAGACAAATACCTCAACATGACTTTCTCCTAGACTAGGAGCTTCACATTCGACATGATAGCTGAGTTTCATTTCCCATAAACTTGTCTCTGAGGTGGGTGTCAGGAAAAGGCATCCAGCTGTAAAAACCACACCCTCACGTAGACTTTCATAACCTCTTACGTTGAGGTTCCTTACACTAACGACATTAAATGATTGAACGGTTTCCTTTTCACAATTCCTGTCTATACTTTCCTCTTTAAGGTTGCAAGATGTTTGCAAGATTCCTAAAATGCAATTAAATGTAATAAATACCTTAAGATGGTTTCATTTGTTTAATGATATGGTGTTGATGATGGATATATACGTTAAGACTAATTTTTGTTAGGTCTTGACTGGCCTTGCAATTAGAAATTGACAAACCAAACATGGCTTATCTACCAGGGGATCACTTTGACCACTATGTTGGTTATTGACCAGTAAGTACAGTTCTAGTAATGAGACAGAAATCCAACACAAACAATGAGCGCGCAATGCGGCGGAGATTGGTACCACGATGTACTGTCGGTTATGTAGCTATGTGGAATGTACATTACATATGGTTTACTTGAAGGTTTGGAGGTTTCATTAAAGATATTTCTACAATAAACCATTTTCAAATGGCCATTCGTTGGTGAGAAAATATTTATCATATGGTATTTTATGGAAACAGTTATGATTTATAAAAAAATTATACGTTTACTGTATTCTTATTTAATGTAAGCACTGGAGGCACTATCGACCAAAATACAGCACTATCTGGAATGTATATTGCATACTTGAAGGTTTGGTGATCCCATTAAAGGTATTCCTACAATAAATTATTTTTAAGTTCTCGTTTTATGGCATGATTATTTAATATATGCTATTTGCTAATAGGATTTGACACTGGAATTATTTTACAAGTAGTTATTTTAATGACCAATAGAGTTTAATGTTAACAAGGCACAGCTCTATTTGAAATTTTGAATAACATGTTGCATGTTATACATTATAGGCAACTACTGTAAGGCTTGTGATTTATTTAATGCCTTTAACCCTATATTAAACACTCAGTTTGCAATACTGATAACTGCAATGTTACTGAAAAAAAATTGAAACAAAACAAAAATCAGCATTGAAAAACCAAAAAGTGGTTGAGCATATATATAGTGGGGAAAAGAAAAGTTTGGTAAACACTAATGTCCAACAAGACTAATTAAATCAGTAACTGTCAGGGTGGCCGAGTGGTTAAGGCGTTTGACTTAAGATCAAATTTCCAAATATATAAGGAAGCAAGGGTTCGAATCCCTTCCCTGACATAACTATTGCTTGAACATGCAAGAAAACAAGAAATATACACAAACTATGTTTATCAATTTAATCATTTTTTTATTTTTATTTTTTTACAAGAGATAGACACACAGAATACAGCTCTTTTGGTTTATTAGTTCTTTTAAACATAACACTTGTTGAAAATTATTTTTAGGGGATGGCGGTGTTGCTATGTTGACCCATCACACAATAATAGCAGCTTTACGAAGTTCATTTTCTATATTTAATAGCTCTTTCTCATAACCAATATGACCAAGCTGTTTACAGGCATGCAAGAGCTGTAGACGTTCGACTAATATATTAGGATCGTTCCATTTACTATTTTTTATGAATGGTTTCAGAATCTCGGGAAGCAGTTCATCATTATCACCATTAATATGATTATCATCCTCATTATTATAATCATTTTCATAATGATGGTCATTATCATCGTTATCATTACCATGATAATTTCCACCTATGTCCACAGTCTGTTCAATGGTTTGAGTTGTCTTTGATAGTGTTGAAAGCTTCTTTTTAGATGTGCTAGAATGCTTTAACATTGTTATGTTATTATTACCACTATTACCTTTCCCCACTAACTTTTTGATGGGGTATATTGTCTCTGATAGGGTTGAGGGCTTTGGAGATGTGGGTGCATGTCTGAACATGGGTTTCACAGGAGGTGTTAAAGGTTTCTCATTAAACAACTCGCTAACAGCATGAGTGCGTTGTAGTGTATTAAACTTGAGGTTAATATTATCTTGAGCAGTACTATCTTTCTCTTGGACTTGGCTTATTGCTTTGGTTTGGGTTTTCCTTACATTTAGACTAGCGTGGTTATTAAGTTTACATTCATGATTGTTTGAAGAAAGTACGTCCAATTCTTTTGTTTTAAGCATTCCTCGACACTGTTTCGATCGTTGCTTTGAACAGCGCCAAATAACAGTTCCATTTTTATTGCTTCGTTTCACAATATATGAATATCCTTTATAGTATGCATAAGGCTTACCATACCTAGTCACTGATACTTCCATATCAACTGTCAAGCACAAACTAATCTCTAGTAAAGACAACTTGGTAATAACAACAATAGTTTAATGTGGGAGCATATATACATGCAAAAAATGGGAGCAAAGTTGGGGGGTAAAAAGTGGGAGCAAAAGTGGTAGCAAATGTGGGAGAAAAAAATAACTGTGAGCAAAAAGTGGGAGCAAATATGGGATCAAATGTGGGAGCAAAGCAAATATAAAAAAGTGGGAGCAAATATGCTAACAAATATGTCAACAAATATACCAGCAAAAGTAAATACACAAGTCAAGATAGATTAAACTGCAAAGAAAATATGGAAGCAAATATGAGAGCAAAAATGGTGTTTTTTCTAAAACAACTAGACATAACAAACTTAGTCATAACCTAACCTAACCTAACCTAACCTCACCTAACCTCACCTAACCTAACCTAACCTCACCTCACCTAACTTCACCTAACCTAACCTAACCTAACTTAACTTCACCTAATCTAACTTGACTGAACTTTACCTAACCTAACCTATCATAACTTCACCTAACCTAACTTTACCTAATCTAACTTCACCTAACCTAACTTTCAACTCACAGATCAAAATTAAATTCTAGGCATAGTTGAGTTCGAACCCAAGACTTCAGGGATAACACACAAGTATACTAGTCACTACACCGCAAAATGGGCAAATTATCATGCAACACAACATAAAGTAAAAGTTTCCTGTAGTGTAACTCATTGGCTGTCAACCATAGTTTGGGAATTCAAACCCAAGACCCCAGGACTTTTGTTTTGAACATTATCAGAAATATTATTCCATTTACATTTTGCTGCTGCTGCTTATAGTTATAAGAGTTGGCATTAATATGGAAAGCAAAAAAAAATGTGGGAGCAAAAAGTGGGAGGAAAACGTGTAAGCAGAAGTGGGAGCAAACAAGTGTGAGCAAATATGGGAGCAGAAAGTGGGAGCAAATGTGAAAGCAAAAGTGGGAGCAAAAAGAGCGAGCAAGAGTGAGTGCACAAAGTAGGAGCAAATTGTGTGAGTAAAAAGTGGGGGCAAATGTGGTGTTTTACTAAAACAATCTCCCCTAACCTAACCTAAACTAACTTCACCCAACCTAATTTCACCTAACCTAACTTCACCTAACCTAACCTTCCAACTCTCAGATCAAAAATTAAATTCTGGCCATAGTCGAGTTGGAACCCAAAACCTCTGGGATAACACCCAAGTATACTAGCCACTACATCGCGAAATGGGCTAATTATCATGCAACACAACACAAAAAATAAAAAGTTTTATGTGGTGTAACTCATTGGCTGACAATTATAGTTGAGAATTCAAACCCAAGACCTCAGTACTTTTGTTTTGAACATTATCAGAAATATTATTCCATTTACATTTTGCTGTTGCTTATAGTTATAAGAGTTGGCATTAATATGGGAGCAAAAGTGAAAGCAAAATGTGGGTGCAAGCATGGCTGGTTGTACCCACATTTTGCTTTCACTTTTGCTCCCATATTAATGCCAACTCTTATAACTATAAGCAACAGCAAAATGTAAATGGAATAATATTTCTGATAATGTTCAAAACAAAAGTACTGAGGTCTTGGGTTTGAATTCTCAACTATAATTGTCAGCCAATGAGTTACACCACATAAAACTTTTTATTTTTTGTGTTGTGTTGCATGATAATTAGCCCATTTCGCGATGTAGTGGCTAGTATACTTGGGTGTTATCCCAGAGGTTTTGGGTTCCAACTCGACTATGGCCAGAATTTAATTTTTGATCTGAGAGTTGGAAGGTTAGGTTAGGTGAAGTTAGGTTAGGTGAAATTAGGTTGGGTGAAGTTAGTTTAGGTTAGGTTAGGGGAGATTGTTTTAGTAAAACACCACATTTGCCCCCACTTTTTACTCACACAATTTGCTCCTACTTTGTGCACTCACTCTTGCTCGCTCTTTTTGCTCCCACTTTTGCTTTCACATTTGCTCCCACTTTCTGCTCCCATATTTGCTCACACTTGTTTGCTCCCACTTCTGCTTACACGTTTTCCTCCCACTTTTTGCTCCCACATTTTTTTTTGCTTTCCATATTAATGCCAACTCTTATAACTATAAGCAGCAGCAGCAAAATGTAAATGGAATAATATTTCTGATAATGTTCAAAACAAAAGTCCTGGGGTCTTGGGTTTGAATTCCCAAACTATGGTTGACAGCCAATGAGTTACACTACAGGAAACTTTTACTTTATGTTGTGTTGCATGATAATTTGCCCATTTTGCGGTGTAGTGACTAGTATACTTGTGTGTTATCCCTGAAGTCTTGGATTCGAACTCAACTATGCCTAGAATTTAATTTTGATCTGTGAGTTGAAAGTTAGGTTAGGTGAAGTTAGATTAGGTAAAGTTAGGTTAGGTGAAGTTATGATAGGTTAGGTTAGGTAAAGTTCAGTCAAGTTAGATTAGGTGAAGTTAAGTTAGGTTAGGTTAGGTTAGGTGAAGTTAGGTGAGGTGAGGTTAGGTTAGGTTAGGTGAGGTTAGGTGAGGTTAGGTTAGGTTAGGTTAGGTTATGACTAAGTTTGTTATGTCTAGTTGTTTTAGAAAAAACACCATTTTTGCTCTCATATTTGCTTCCATATTTTCTTTGCAGTTTAATCTATCTTGACTTGTGTATTTACTTTTGCTGGTATATTTGTTGACATATTTGTTAGCATATTTGCTCCCACTTTTTTATATTTGCTTTGCTCCCACATTTGATCCCATATTTGCTCCCACTTTTTGCTCACAGTTATTTTTTTCTCCCACATTTGCTACCACTTTTGCTCCCACTTTTTACCCCCCAACTTTGCTCCCATTTTTTGCATGTATATATGCTCCCACATTAAACTATTGTTGTTATTACCAAGTTGTCTTTACTAGAGATTAGTTTGTGCTTGACAGTTGATATGGAAGTATCAGTGACTAGGTATGGTAAGCCTTATGCATACTATAAAGGATATTCATATATTGTGAAACGAAGCAATAAAAATGGAACTGTTATTTGGCGCTGTTCAAAGCAACGATCGAAACAGTGTCGAGGAATGCTTAAAACAAAAGAATTGGACGTACTTTCTTCAAACAATCATGAATGTAAACTTAATAACCACGCTAGTCTAAATGTAAGGAAAACCCAAACCAAAGCAATAAGCCAAGTCCAAGAGAAAGATAGTACTGCTCAAGATAATATTAACCTCAAGTTTAATACACTACAACGCACTCATGCTGTTAGCGAGTTGTTTAATGAGAAACCTTTAACACCTCCTGTGAAACCCATGTTCAGACATGCACCCACATCTCCAAAGCCCTCAACCCTATCAGAGACAATATACCCCATCAAAAAGTTAGTGGGGAAAGGTAATAGTGGTAATAATAACATAACAATGTTAAAGCATTCTAGCACATCTAAAAAGAAGATTTCAACACTATCAAAGACAACTCAAACCATTGAACAGACTGTGGACATAGGTGGAAATTATCATGGTAATGATAACGATGATAATGACCATCATTATGAAAATGATTATAATAATGAGGATGATAATCATATTAATGGTGATAATGATGAACTGCTTCCCGAGATTCTGAAACCATTCATAAAAAATAGTAAATGGAACGATCCTAATATATTAGTCGAACGTCTACAGCTCTTGCATGCCTGTAAACAGCTTGGTCATATTGGTTATGAGAAAGAGCTATTAAATATAGAAAATGAACTTCGTAAAGCTGCTATTATTGTGTGATGGGTCAACATAGCAACACCGCCATCCCCTAAAAATAATTTTCAACAAGTGTTATGTTTAAAAGAACTAATAAACCAAAAGAGCTGTATTCTGTGTGTCTATCTCTTGTAAAAAAATAAAAATAAAAAAATGATTAAATTGATAAACATAGTTTGTGTATATTTCTTGTTTTCTTGCATGTTCAAGCAATAGTTATGTCAGGGAAGGGATTCGAACCCTTGCTTCCTTATATATTTGGAAATTTGATCTTAAGTCAAACGCCTTAACCACTCGGCCACCCTGACAGTTACTGATTTAATTAGTCTTGTTGGACATTAGTGTTTACCAAACTTTTCTTTTCCCCACTATATATATGCTCAACCACTTTTTGGTTTTTCAATGCTGATTTTTGTTTTGTTTCAATTTTTTTTCAGTAACATTGCAGTTATCAGTATTGCAAACTGAGTGTTTAATATAGGGTTAAAGGCATTAAATAAATCACAAGCCTTACAGTAGTTGCCTATAATGTATAACATGCAACATGTTATTCAAAATTTCAAATAGAGCTGTGCCTTGTTAACATTAAACTCTATTGGTCATTAAAATAACTACTTGTAAAATAATTCCAGTGTCAAATCCTATTAGCAAATAGCATATATTAAATAATCATGCCATAAAACGAGAACTTAAAAATAATTTATTGTAGGAATACCTTTAATGGGATCACCAAACCTTCAAGTATGCAATATACATTCCAGATAGTGCTGTATTTTGGTCGATAGTGCCTCCAGTGCTTACATTAAATAAGAATACAGTAAACGTATAATTTTTTTATAAATCATAACTGTTTCCATAAAATACCATATGATAAATATTTTCTCACCAACGAATGGCCATTTGAAAATGGTTTATTGTAGAAATATCTTTAATGAAACCTCCAAACCTTCAAGTAAACCATATGTAATGTACATTCCACATAGCTACATAACCGACAGTACATCGTGGTACCAATCTCCGCCGCATTGCGCGCTCATTGTTTGTGTTGGATTTCTGTCTCATTACTAGAACTGTACTTACTGGTCAATAACCAACATAGTGGTCAAAGTGATCCCCTGGTAGATAAGCCATGTTTGGTTTGTCAATTTCTAATTGCAAGGCCAGTCAAGACCTAACAAAAATTAGTCTTAACGTATATATCCATCATCAACACCATATCATTAAACAAATGAAACCATCTTAAGGTATTTATTACATTTAATTGCATTTTAGGAATCTTGCAAACATCTTGCAACCTTAAAGAGGAAAGTATAGACAGGAATTGTGAAAAGGAAACCGTTCAATCATTTAATGTCGTTAGTGTAAGGAACCTCAACGTAAGAGGTTATGAAAGTCTACGTGAGGGTGTGGTTTTTACAGCTGGATGCCTTTTCCTGACACCCACCTCAGAGACAAGTTTATGGGAAATGAAACTCAGCTATCATGTCGAATGTGAAGCTCCTAGTCTAGGAGAAAGTCATGTTGAGGTATTTGTCTGCAGGGAGTGTGGTAAACGAAACAACAACAATAAAAGCATACATGTAAAGGGAATATTATGGAATTTTCGAGTACATGTAGTCAATTTTAATAAAAAAAATTGGATAAATTTCATGGTTTGTACACCACTTGGCTAAATTCGGTAAATTTTAGTGAATTTTCATCTATATTCGTCTAATTTTATATGAATTTGAGATGGTTTAAACCATGCCTAGGTAAATCAATGGAATTTCAATAAATCTGGTAGTCATTTGTTGAATTTTGCTGGAATGTTGTGTCATTTGGTCAATTTTCGGAAAATGTAGTGGATTTTAGGAAAATTTAAGGTAAATCTGGGGATAGTTAGGTATTTAACAGATAACCTGTCACTATAATGGTTGTATTAGAGTGTGCCTTTCACCACCAAGGGGTAGGATTGGAGAGAGGAGACCGTCATGAGCTGAAGTGCATAGTCATTTATATTGACTTTAAGGATGGTTGTTGTGGGGGATCGAACACTCCTCTTGTTGGTTTTGGGGGAAGTGTACTCCATTCCATTCCATTTTTTAAAAGCCACTAATCAGGTCCTAGCATTGGGCAGTTGCAAACCATTTGACTATTCTTAACATCAAATGTGCATTTGCCTGGAGTAGAAGTGGGAAACCACATCAGTTTGGTGTATAGAAAACTCACCTCACCTACCTCACCCCAACTCATTGGAAAATGAAAATCATTTGTTTTTTTGTCTTACTTAGGGGCTTGGAAATCATGGTTATCAGTCCTTGGGAAAATAATCATGGGCAAGCACACTATTATTAGCTGAGTTTCTAATACAATTTTGCACACCCTAGGACCAGTATTGCATTATAAGGCATGCCATGTGATATAAAACAATAGAGGTCTTTAATTCCACCCCTGGGCGTTATATCTAGTGTCATGTAGGTTGACGATCACGGAGTCCCAGCTGAGACCGTCATTGCTTCCACTAACTTGTGCTAGGCTCCTCTCTGTCTTATTTCCTGTCGACCACACTTGCTCATCTCGTGTTCTCTACCGACCCCAACATGATTAGGGTATCCGAGCCCTAGGGAGTCTCTTCCTTTTGCAACTTCATTGGCCCTGGTTTATTTATTTTTTCTGATATCCTGAGGAGGCAGCCTTGCTTTTTTATTTTCATGTTATTCCCTGTTTTTTGCCCAAGCGCCCTCAAGAAGCCCCACCACTTGCGGTGCACTCTGCATATGGCTACACCCTCAAGGTCTGATCAGTTTGGAAGTTGGCGACCCCAAGGGATTTCTGAGCTGAGTCCAGTTTTCCTCCTCTTTATCCATTACCTCTGAGGCAGAGCCACTCCTATTATACTTTTTATCTGCCTTTCATGGCTCTCCTTCCTTCCAACTCCCTCAATCCTTATGCTTGAGGGTTGAGGGCCATTTTTTATTCCTTCTGTCCTTTATTTGACCTATTGTTTTCCATTTCTTCTTCTAGTATATAAGAGTGTAGTAGCTTAGATTTAATTTTCATCTTTACGATGACCCAAACCATTGAGGGTCGCTGTAGAACGCTTCTCTCTTGTCCAAAGGACAGCATGTTGAATTCCTCACTGGCTCATGAATTTTATACTTTGTTCACTTAGTTCTCATGGCTTTGAAACTGGCTGTCTGTAACGCGATCATTATTCATTTTAACTTCAGCGTACTAAACTAATTTTAAATTAGTTAATTTTAAATTATTAATTATTTTAAATTAATTTTAAATTCAGATTTGTGTTTCACAGTAAACACAATTATTATTCTCCGTTTAAAACAAGCCATACCATTCTTTTTCTAACATGATAGCTTAAACGTGCGCATGGAAAGTAGTATAATCATCAGCTAAGGATTCAATTTCCATTACCTACACCTCTCATGGTATGCCAATTCGTTAAACTATAGAAAACGTTTCTATATGTTCTGTTACATTATTATTTGACCATCTCACCGTGTAGTGGTTAACCTACTTGGTTGTCAACCCTAAGGTCTTGGCTTCCAACCCCGACTATACCATGACATTCATTTCAAGGTTGCCATAAGCTTCACTAAGCCTTTGTCAAACCTAACAACGATCTAGTCATGTGCAGAGCACGTCCGCTATCAAGCAGACGAGTAATATGAAACTTCCTGACAAGGTCGCTGTGCTGTTATCACCAAAGCCAGTGTCTCTGTGCAGATTCAAGCCAGCGGTAGTAGACAAGCGTATGTTTGTTTAAAAAGCATCATGAATATAAGTCCACTGTGACCACAGAGGCCCCGGTTCGATTTTTTTTTCTAAAGGCTGCAACAGGGTAGACTGAGTCTTGACAGGTAAAACTTTTTGGGGTCCATTCGTGAACCATGGCAAGGGTTGGCCATTCTGACTTCTTCAACACCTCCAACCAATGTTTACTATTACTGGTGAGTTACCATTTTTTCTTTCTTCGGTTTTTCCCAATTAGTTTGAGTCGCCGGAGCCAACCAGGCTCATTTTCATTTTTGCCGGGGATTTAAGGCCGAATGCCCTTTCTGACGCCACGTGATTTTTCAAGTGAAAATTCCAACCCCCGCTGTCACCGGGATTTGAACCCCAGCCGTCCGGGTAAAGACGAGCAGCTAAGCACCTGCGCCATCACGCTCCCCACTGGTTAGTTATCTATACTCACATTAATCCATAATTACCTAATAATAATAATAACAAAAATCATCCTCCATACACATGTCCATTAAAGCATGGTTTCACAAAGATGCTTATGCTTTTAGGTGTATAACACATTTTTTCCTCATAACATGACTATTTACTGTTTTAGGGGTGAAATGATCAATCGAGGTAAAAGCCCATATCATCCCCTATTTTTTAAGCTATCACACCTAATTTTAGGCTTCTTCGTTTCCGAGATATGGATTTTTCAATTTTGGGGAGTAGTTTCACCCCCCTGCTATTTTTCATCAAAAACAAAAGATCTTAGGTTCATTTATCATTTTTAGGTGTTTAACACGTTTTTTTCCCATAACATGACTATTTACTGTTTTAGGGGTGAAATGATCCATCGAGGTAAAAGCCCATATCATCCCCTATTTTTTAAGCTATCACACCTAATTTTAGGATTCTTCGTTTCCGAGATATGGATTTTTCAATTTTGGGGGGTAGTTTCACCCCCCTGCTATTTTTCATCAAAAACAAAAGATCTTAGGTTCATTTATCATTTTTAGGTGTTTAACACGTTTTTTCCCCATAACATGACTATTTACTGTTTTAGGGGTGAAATGATCCATCGAGGTAAAAGCCTATATCATCCCCTATTTTTTAAGCTATCACACCTAATTTTAGGATTCTTCGTTTCCGAGATATGGATTTTTCAATTTTGGGTGGTAGTTTCACCCCCCTGCTATTTTTCATCAAAAACAAAAGATCTTAGGTTCATTTATCATTTTTAGGTGTTTAACACGTTTTTTCCCCATAACATGACTATTTACTGTTTTAGGGGTGAAATGATCCATCGAGGTAAAAGCCTATATCATCCCCTATTTTTTAAGCTATCACACCTAATTTTAGGATTCTTCGTTTCCGAGATATGGATTTTTCAATTTTGGGGGGTAGTTTCACCCCCAAACAGGGGATGTTGCCCCAAGTGCTAGGACCCCTCATACAAGTCCCTAGCATGATTGGTTCGCGAGATATGAACAAAAGTGTCGTTAGGCCCTTTCGACAAAAATGAATCATACATTCAAAAACGGGGCGTCACCCCCAGGGTTAGAATACTGTCTATGGCAAAATCCCATCAGGGGTTCAGAAAATATTAACAAACGTATAGTTAGGTCCTTTTGACAAAACCCGTCCGTGCGCACACATACAAAAAAATATTACTATTTCACCCCCCCCCCCCCGGGTAAGGGTAGTTTTTATTTTGGGGTGAATATACCCCATCCATAGAAAAGGGGAGTTCACCACGAGTCCTACGACACCTCATACGTTTAAATCCGATTATTGGTTAGCGATATAGTAAAAAGCCGATGACCTATTAGTTTTTTTGGTTTATTTAAATACATATTTAAAAAACACTCATTTATAAATCATCATTTAAAAAGCCCGCTCTTTTACAAAAACCGCCAAGTTCGTAAGCATACAAAAATAAATTACTATTTCATCCCCCGGGTAAGGGTAGTTTTTAGTTTGGGGTGAATATGCCCCGTCCATAGAAAAGGGGATTTCACCACGAGTCCTACGACACCCCATAGGTTTAAATCCGATTATTGGTTAGCGAGATAGTAAAAGGCCAATGACCTATTAGTTTTTTGGGTTTCTTTAAATACATATATAAAAAAACACTCATTTATAAATCATCATTTAAAAAGCCCGCCCTCTTACAAAACTCCTCAAGTGCGCATGCGTATAAAAAAACATTCATCGCCAAAATGTCCAAAAATCGGCAAAATGTGAAAAACGCATTTTTTGACCCAAAACCCTAAGTTCACCTTTTCGACACCTACATTCCAGTAAAGAGCACGACGAGACGAAAAAAAACGAATCCAAGCACGCCCTCCTAGCATGGCCCGTTTTCCAAAAATCGGCAGAAATGTGAAAAACGCATTTTTCGACCCAAAACCCTAAGTTCACCTTTTCGACACCTACATTCCCGTAAAGAGCACAACGAGACGAAAAAAACGAATCCAAGCACGCCCTCCTAGCATGGCCCGTTTTCCAAAAATCGGCAAAAATGTGAAAAACGCATTTTTTGACCCAAAACCCTAAGTTCACCTTTTCGACACCTACATTCCCGTAAAGAGCACGACGAGACGAAAAAAACGAATCCAAGCACGCCCTCCTAGCATGGCTCCTTCGATTCCAAGGTCGCGGGGGGCTCACAACTTGCTTTTGAAAGCAGCTCCCCCCCCCCCCTTACCACGTTTTTATTTTGGAGTGGATATCCCCCGTCCATGGAAAAAGAGAGTTCACCACGAGTCCTACGACACCTCATAGGTTTAAATCCGATTATTAGTTAGCGAAATAGTAAAAAGCCGATGACCTATTAGTTTTTTTGGTTTATTTCAATATATATTAAAAAACACTCATTGATAAATCATCATTATAAAAGCCCGCCCTCTTACAAAACTCCTCAAGTGCGCATGCGTATAAAAAACATTCATCGCCAAAATGTCAAAAAACAACATGTTTACCCCAAATGGCGTTTCCCAATTCCATCCATTTTTAAAAAATAACCTCACCATCATCTAGAGCGGAAAAAATACCATCTAAACGACCCCTCACTCGACCCTACTCCTCCCCCACCACCTAACCCTTTCCCAACATAGGCATACATATTCAAGCACGAGCGCGACTTCAGGAAACCAACACTACCCCACTACTCGTGAATGACCTTTTAGTTTTGGTCTTTTCATTAAATAAAGAGGCTATAGGAAAGTAGGGGGCATTACTAGCAGTGCTAGGACACCCTGTATGTTCTAATCCCATGTTTGGTTAGCGAGATATCAAGTTCGGGGCAAATACGAGGGTGGCTCAATAAGAAGTGGTGCAGCTCCCCCCTCATCCCACTACTGACCTAGTAGTTTAATACGGTGATCACGTGCTGTAGAGGGATAGAAAAGATGGTACAGGGGTTAATAGGCAACAAATACGGATACCTTGATAAGGAATGAGTTGTTGTTGAGTCTTTAGTGGCTTTGCGATATCGTGATCATATATCCCCGTGTTTGTGGGTGTGTGTAGAGTTTTTTGATAAACTGTGTCACTGTGGTGTCTGTAGTAGTGGGTGTATTTGTAATTGAGGTAGGATTTGGGTTTGAAGCGGGTTAGGTACCATCCCGGCTTTTGCCTAAACCACGAAAGACCATTTCAAGGATGACTGAGGTAGGAATCGAACCCACCTCGTCTCAGTTTTGCCTCACAAGGCTCATGGTACCCCGTTCCAGCCCTCAGACCAGAAATAAATTTCTTGGCTCAGCCGGGAATCGAACACCGGGCCTCTGCGGTGAGATAAGGAATAAGCGAAATATGCAACGACATCATACTACTTTGCAGAAAGGCTATAATAATGACTATTAAATTAAAATAACAAGCATAATAATAATAAAATAATAATAATAACTCTCATTGGCTGTGATAGTTAATAATCTAACCACTAGACCATGCATGTTGCTTCTCCTCCCATCAGCCCCTGCGTCAGCCTACTTCAGTCCTCCATAAGCACCCCTGTGGGGATTGCGCGTTGTGGCCATCACTGTCCTTCAGTTCCTGCCCCAGTTTTCCCCTATTTTAGCCCCCAAGTTTAGAGGATCGAATACTGGCGCTGTCAGTTGTCATTTGAGAGTGCGCAAAATGGGAAGGAGTCGTGTCAGCAGATATATTGCCACATTAATGGCCCCCTTGGGAGCAACATTCCGACACACCGGCGTCTTAAAATATCTTCAGCAGTTTAAAGGGACGTAAAACCCATATTATTATTATTATTATTATTATTATTGTTATTATTATTATTATTATTAACTTTATTATCATTTTAAATGATTATGTCGACTTTATCTGGGGTCTGGCGTAACGTTACGGTGACGGGACGAAATGTACCGAAAATGCACTAAGTTGTGTGACGTCATAGTACGATGTAGCAGCCGAGTACCAAGAAGGCAGTGAGTGAACGGAGTTTCAAGAAGGCAGTGCGAGAACAATCAAGTAGGCAGTGAAGAAAAAAAATAGAATCTTGAAACTCTGTTCGTGCACTGCCTTCTTGGTACTCGGCCGCTTGCATTTAAAATGATATAAAGTCTAGTCTTTCAGACTGACTATCCGTGTCTTTTTATTCCACACTAATTGCAGATTCACACACCAGTACAGAAACTGCAATAACACAAGTTCTCTGATGGTTTTCACACACACACGCACGCTTGCACGCACGCACGCGCATACAGCAAAATGGCTATAGTACACGACATATTCCACTTGCCATACATAAAGGTGGGTCTAACATATGTTTGGTGCACTCACGACCCACTTGACCTGAAACAATATTTTGCGATTCACCCAAGCCTAATTTAAGACAAGTTAAGTCAATTACATAAAACTAGTGGGCCCGTGCGAGCTTTCGCAACGCGAATGTAGGTTTATGGGGTAGTAGGGAAGAATGTGGGAGAAAGAAGTTTTAAATATTGAAGAAATGTATTAATTGTCGTTAAACGGCATATGTAACCCAGCTTCCTAGCTCAGTTGGCTTCTAAGATAACATGACAATCTTGGCGAGACCACACCGGAGCCATCTGCTGAGAGACTCCTCAGCTAACAGTACGCCGCGCTCCCGCCAGATGGCTGCCTCCGCCGCGCTGCCCTGCGCTCTAGCGGCAGGCTCGCCAAGTTACAGTGCTCCTATAGTAAATGTATATTTTTAAGGTATTTATTTAATTGTGAGGCATTTAAAGAGGAAGTGAGTGCGTTTCGGGCACACATGGGGTTATGCGGAACCTGTAGGAACCCCATATGTGTAGGTTGGTGTTAACAGGACCTTATTTTCGGTACAAAACCGGAATGGAACCTTAGCAGAATAATATAGGGAGGATAATGAATTTTTCCAAATGTAAGTACCATAGGCTTGCCTTCAATTAATGACTTTTCTTTTCTTGAATCTCGTACATCGCATACGTCATTATTCTGCTGTGGAATATCTTGGTCATCAGTCCCATGTACTTGGAGTAGGGCTGGTACTTTTAAGCGATTAATTTCAGTTATTGATTAATCGAGGCAGAAAAAAATGATTAATGATTAATCGATTGGTCGTTTAATCGATCAATCGGTTGGTCAAATAATTCATTATTGTTTTATTGGCTAATTTCACTATGGTCCCATAGGAGCAAAACATACTGTGCCCAAATCTAGGAATGGGTATTCCAAGTTTCAGACACCTAGATATCAAGGGAAAGGCTGTAGCAGCTTTTGAAAGTTCAGATATTTGAATATCACGCTACATTGCTTCTCGAAGCCTTTCGAAGGAAATTACCGATAGTTGGATGGTAAATGACGTAGCGAGTCATAGCAGAGGTGGAGACTATTTATTGATTAAATAGTTAACTACGGAGCAGAGACTTGAGACTGGGATCAGATTACTGGCACGGCCAAATGAAAGAGAATGCAATTAGTATCAAGTAAATCGGACCAGGGATTCAAGAGATATGAGGATTTCTAGATATCAGGCGATGACGCGTGACCCTGACCGTTTTTGTATAAAAGCAAGCTGGAGCAGGGATGGGTAGCTCAATTCATCACAAGCACTTGGCAAGCAAGTTGCGTCTACGCTGAGCCAAGGCACATGGTTGCCGCCTCTACGAAGAAGTACTTTTCAAATCGTGATAATCACGAGAAGTGCTGCGCAAACGAGTTGGAACTTAGTAAGTTTCTGGTGAGGAGAATCACTGAGGTGATTGTTTTTCGACAGACATTGGTGGAAATATTTATATTTCCAAAAGGACATATGCTAGACTTGGTCTAGAAAATAGTATTTGTCACAGTCCAATAGTAAATTAATACTTGGATGTTTAAATCCATTTGAAGTCAGTTTTCATATTTTGTAACTATTTAACCACTTCGATCCGTCAGTACAGTGAAGACTAGTCTATAACGGTGGTGTTCATTAGTCTACGCAAGGGAAACTGCAGGTTGTCTAGCGCATGGCAGATGGTGATTTTAATAAACCATGCCCAGGGAACGATCTTCAGAACAGCCGTTAACTGCTTAGACTGTCAACGTTGTTCTTGTACTGATGAGATTACAGTGAGTTATGTTACAACTGACATATTTAAGAAGAGATCGCTTAGATCTGACCCTTTTCAAACAAACTGTTATGGCTTTGATAGAAGCCCATATTAAAATGGAACCACAGTCATTTAAAACGTCGAAAGATACTACCACTATGTCTGACTAGACGATTTGTGGGTCTACAATGGCGGCCGATACAAGGATTATACGTGCTTGTCCGATAGGGCATATCTACGGATAAATCTGGTATAGACCAGGTTTACTACACTTCAAGAACATCAAGAAATGTAAGCCACATTTGAATTATATTATGCTTAGCTAATTGGAACAAACTATTTTTTCTGCAGATGACCAACACATTTTTTTCGTCGTATTTAAAGCTTCTAATGATTTACGCAAGACTTGTTAGATTTATTCTGAGCATTTTCAGCACTCAGAACAGTTTAGGATCGATGACCGAGCATTTTGAGCATTTATTTGAATTTTTCATATTTTTGGGAAATCACGGTAATCAGCCGATGTAACTGTAAAAGTTAAATTTATTTTTGTTGAGGAATGGATATTTTTTCCATATTCGAAGGTTCGAACATGTGGATTCTCACACAATGAGATGATAATTAAACATATTTGAAATAATAATAATAATAATAATCCACTAATAATAATAATAATAATTTTCATAATTTTTCTAAATAATTCTTGGATATTATATTTTATAATAATCATATGTATTGAGAAAGAGCCTATGAAGTAGTTGAAACATTTCTAGTTTGGAACAGGAGATTTTCCGAAGGAGAGTGGTTAGCGCAAGCCCGCATTCAACCAACATTGCAGTTCTGGTTGAACAGTTGATATTTGCTATGAGCAAAGTATATGTTTCATATAACACGGAGAGGCATGAAACGGGAAGCAATTGATATTTGTATCAAATAGGATATTGTTGTATTTATATAAAATCATGACGTAAATACACTTCGAAAGTGAAATAAGCTTTTCATGAGTATGGTAAATTCACGGGTTGAACTGAGTGGTAAAATAAAATAAACTTGTAAGTTTATTAATCTTCCAGTGTTGATAACAAGCAGAGGCTTGATTTATTGTATAAATTTTGGGGAAGAAAATTTATGTGTGTGGAATAGTTGTAATGCCATTCCCAGGTGCGCATGTTAAGTCGCAGGAATGAAGGTTTTTTCGAGCATCAATCAAATAGCAGGTTCGATGGCTCAGGTTTATAGTAGGAGTATTGGAGCCACACATTTCGTCGTATGAATAACCCGAAGGTTATTTCTTTGAAACCATCAGTTCTTATTTCAACCTTGTTTACGAATTCCATTTAGACTTTGATTTTGCTAGAACCCGGATTTGTCATGATAGTAGTTTATTCTTCTTCAGAGGAAGACCTTTGCCGTTGTTGTTGTTGTTATAATATTGTGTTCTTACACAAATAGTAGAATGGGCCACTGCCAATTTAAAATAATTCTTTAACCACGAATAATTTGAAGGATATTTTCAATCCTAGTGCCATGAACTAAATGAATTCATTATAAGACTACAATTCTAATTTCCGCATTCTGTCGAAGAATTGCAAGTTGTGAAAGTTGCTAGAAATGGCCATAAATATAAATATTTTTATAATATTATTCCCAAGTGGAAAATCTAATAGTTGAATGGTTCAACCATTTATTGATCAAGTTAATGATTCAGAAATCATATATTTTGTTTGGAACTTGAAGTTCATAATCGAGTCACTTCTCGAATGTTTAATGTCAGAAGAACAATTAATTGTTGTTGTGCTTCGCACAGTTCTTCGATGCTATGCTCAATGGTCAAATACTTTTCAGATGTTATTAATATGTATAAATAATTTGTGTTGCTACGATGATAATAATAGTTTCAACGATATATTTTGGAAAACTGGAAAACAAGTGAAAGTTTAAGAAATTCTATAAACATTTATTCTACGAGTGTTAACATCATGTAAATAGTCAAACAGTGATCGACGTTATTTCCAGTATGGACAATTCATTTTGCACTGGAGTTAAAGTTTAATAATTTTGGAACACAGTCCACAGGACTAACAATCGGACTTGTGTTTTCAAAAAGATTGTCAAATGTGTTTGGAAGATTTCTGTATATTGTGTGTAAATAAGAGTGTGGATCGCCACACGTGGATGATGCTGCTTTGAGCATTCTTGCAGTCAGATTTTAACTTTAAATAAACTGAGATAATTTTACCAGATGTGTTTCACCCAATTAAATCTCCTTCTATCCTTATTGTTGCATTGAGCCAAAAATCAGTAAAGCATTTTATAAATTTGATGTCGTTTTTGCGATTTGCTTTAACCCATCTGGCGCTCCGGGATATTTTGATTCTCGTGCTGACTGATTATTGGTAAAATGCATATGTGGTCGTGCGGACTCCGGTCTAAACGGGCACATAAAATAAGATAGAGAGAGAAATGGCTTCGAACGTGGGTCCTGATTTAGACATGGTCAATCGCATGCCGATTTGAAATTGTGATAACTTTTATAGAAAATTTTGGGAGTTGAGAGATGTCTGGTTTGGATGAATAAATTAGTAGGAAACCCAATTAGTGGGGAAAATTAAAAATTTAACTGGTTAATAATTAGAATGGGTTTGATTATTTTGATAATGGCTTAACCATTAGGGCGTCAAGTAAATTCAGTAGTAAACGTTCGATGACTGGAGATACACATTATTAGAATCCAGGTGGAGGATACTTGAGAACTAGCATATTTTTCTTGTGATATTATGGTAAATGTAATTCGTAAAAGTAGAGAATTTTGTTTTTCCATCACGTCGATATTAGGACAAATCTCATTTTATTATAGTGTTCCAATTAGCTATTCATATTTCTTGTTCTAGTTATAAGCTTGTGTTTGCCACTGTTGTATACCCCTAAGTTTTGAATAATAATTGAAATTATGGAAGAAATGATGAGGATGATGAGGAGTTTGGAGGAGAGTTCAAAACAGGCTGGACTGCGTGTAGCAGCCATTATGAAAGAAAATACTGAGGCTTTAGAAAAGAAACTTAAAGAAAATTCTGATTCTTTAGAGAATAAACTTAAAGAAAATTTGAATGATAAACTTAAAGAAAATTCTGATTCTTTAGAAAATAAACTTAAAGAAAATTCTGAGTCTTTAGAAAATAAACTTAAAGAAAGTTTGGAAAATAAACTTAAAGAAAGTTCTGATTCTTTAAAAGGTAACTTAAAAGAAAGTTTAGAGGGTAAACTCAAAGAAAATTCCGACTTGTTAGAAAGCAGGTTAAAAGATAACTTAAAGGAAAATTTAAACAGTAAATTTAATTCAATGGAAAGTAAATTTAAAGAGAATTCTGAAATTTTGAAAATGACACTTGAAAGTAAAATGAATAAATTATGCGATAAAACACATGAGCTCGAAACTTCATTAGCTACTAACGCTAGTTTAATGGACGATAAATTTCGCGATGCCGATCTTCGATTCCAAAGCTTAGCTGATAGGATAGAACATGGTCTTAGGAAAGTTGGTGAAGACATGGTCAACCTGGAAGTCAGAGTGAAGAAGGAGAGTAACGAGATGGGAATTCTAGTTGTTCAACGTTTAACGGAACAATTCAAGGAACTTGTCATGGGAGAAATAAGAGAAGGTGTGATTAGTGAATTGCAAACTGAGATTAAAACCACAGTTGTCAATGAAATTAAAGACACACTCAAGCTGGAGAATCAAGAGGGAATCAAGGAGATTAGGGAATCTTTGTCATCCCACATTGAAGTAATTGCCAAGGATATTCAAGCAACTCAGAAGGACATATCAGATATGACAGGGTCATTGAAAAGTCATGAGGCTGTTATGAACCAGATATCCATTGATGTTAAAGACAATTGTAAAGAGACTGAAGCAATCAAGAAAATGGCAGAAGAAAACCAGAAGGAACTTGAGGCTATGAAAACTCAAATAGAGGATGAGAAACAGTCTGATCATCTGTTGAAAATGCCGAATGTAAAAGGAAAGGAACAGATACAGATAAATCTAGGAGGAGCTAGAGAGACTGAAAGACAGGATGAGGTCAGGACAGTATTTCAATCCAACCCCATAACTGTATTTAAGAATATAGAAGACAAGCCTTCTAAATTTTCAGGGCGAGATTCTGTAACACCCGTGGAATTTTTGAGAGAAGCAGGTGATTATCTGAAAGATTCTAAGATCCCTAAAGAAAGACAGATCAGGGTAATAGGGAAGTTCTTGGAAGGTCCCGCACTTTTGTGGTTTAGAGCATTTAGATCCACTCTAAATACTTTTGAGGAGTTTTCTCGTGGGTTATTGAAGAAGTTTTGGTCCCCTGAAACCCAACAGCAAGTTAGAGCAGAGTTGTATTCGAAGAGATTCTCGACGTCACAACCTACTCGATACTCTACATACTTTTCTGGACAGCTGTCTAAACTCCAACATTTAGATCCGCCAATGCCAGATAACGAGTTGATTACTGCATTGATACGTCAATTTCCAGCAGACGTCCAGAGGACTTTGATCGCTGCTGACATCTACAATATGGAACAGTTTGATGAAGTATTACAGAAGCTGGATCATACAAACGCTCAATTCTTTCATCAGAAGGGAGTAAAGAGTAATAACGCTGTGTATGCTGTTATGGCTGACAGTTATTCTCAGACACCTCGAGAGATTCGAGAGGAGCGAGAAGAGAAATCGCCGAGGGAAGATTCCAATACGAGAGGATGGAACCAATACCGTAACAGATACAGTTACAAACCATATGCAAGACCAGATGGTGGTAATCGATACAACACTCGATGGAGAAGACCACGTGATACTCAAGGAAGGTACCAGGAAAGAAGATCCTATGGTAATAACTATAATAACAGAGGGAATGTAGATACTCGTCAGTCCAACGAAGAATTTAACAAGGAAACGAGGAAAAATTTGGAAGCAAGACACCAAGATAACTTGCAATTTGTGGAGCAGAGGCCCAATGATCCAGGTCCATCGGGAACACAACAATCCCGGGGGAATGGTAATGAAAAAAAAAAACTTCGAATTCACAGTAGAAGATAGAATTTTGAATACTTTCACTTCCAGAATTATTAAATGGCAAGCAGAGGATGATGACTTAATTCAACAGAATGACGAACGAAAAGAAATGGGTACCAGAATTAGAATGCCAATCATTTCGTGCGAAGTATTTGGTATGCCTGTCGATACTTTGATCGATACTGGGGCTATGCTTTGTCTGGTGAGTGAGAAGCTTTATATTCTGTGGAAGCTCAAAGAGAACTTAGAGGAAATTCCAGTATCAGGAATTAAGATCCAAGGAATAATACCCAATAAAATATCTCTGTGTAAAACACAATTATACTTATGTATTAAGATTGGAGGACATGATTTCCGACATGTATTTGTTGTAATGAAGGACATGGCTTTTGACATGATATTGGGAGCAGATTTCATTCAGAAATATCAAGCAGTGATAGACATGAAGACAGAGACGATTAAATTCAAGAATACCGAAGAGACTAACTTCGAGGGAAAAGAAGAGGAAGACATCGAGGGAGATGCTCAATGGTCTCTGATTTTTCATGAAGCCGAAGGAAGAGAAGTCTACACTGAGAAGGAGTCCCCAGAGCTAGGGAAGATTTTGGAAGAGTATCAAGATATTTTTGACATTAAACCTGGTGAAATTAAGGATTTTGAATATCATATTCGTGTAAATGATGATGCACCTTTTCATGCTAAATTGTATCCAGTAGCAGAAAAGCATCGAGAAAGAGTAAAAGTGCTTATCAAGGACATGGAAAGCAACAATGTGATTGAAAAGTACACTACATCTTATGTCAATCCATTAGCAGTAGTGTCTAAGCAAGATGGAAATCTGAGACTATGTTTAGACGCACGAAATTTGAATTCAAGATTACTGCCAGAGTATGACAGACCACCAATCATTAGGGAACTGTTGAGGAAATTCCAAGGCAAGGTCTGGTTCTCTAATATTGATCTCACTTCGTCCTACCATCATATTAGGCTTAGTGAAGATTCTAAGAAGTTTACAGGATTTATGTTTGACCAGCAGACATATGTATTCCGCCGTTTACCATTTGGAGTTAAAACATCTGGATCCGTTTTGATCAGAGCCCTAGAACAAAATCTGAGTCCTGAAGTAAAAGAGATAGCAATTCGTTATATTGATGATATCTTAATTGCATCTGAGACTAAGGAGGAACATTTGCTACATCTTCAAATGTTATTCGCAGATTTGAGAAAAGCGAACTTCAAAGTAAACCTTCGAAAATGTCAGTTCTTTCGAAAGGAAATAAAATTTTTGGGTCACATTTTGGATGGAGAAGGATACCGTACCAATGAGACGAAGATACAAGCAATTGCAAATTTCCCTAGACCTACTAGAGTGAAGAATGTCCGCAGTTTTCTCGGGACATGCCAATTTTTTGCAGGGCATTGTCCGAACTTCACAAAGACAGTTGCGCCATTGCAGGAATTGTTAAAGAAAGGAAATAAATGGAAATGGGATAAAGATTGTGAACAATCATTTCAAGATGCCAAGAGGTTATTGGTAAACAGTGTGAAATTGGAGTATCCTGACTTTACCAAGAATTTCATCATAGAATCTGATGCATCCACCGTAGGGATTGGTGCTATTCTACTTCAAGAGGATGAAGACCACAAGAGACATTACCTGGCGTTCATTAGCAGGAAACTTCGTCCATCAGAGAGGAATTATTACACCACAGAGTTGGAAGCACTTGCTGTAATATTCGCTTTGGAGTCGTGGAAGAAAATGTTAATTGGACATTCAGTCATTGTGAGGACTGATCACCACGCATTGGAGTTTATTTTGAGAACAAACTTTGCCAGCGATAGAATAACTAGATGGTCACTTTTTATTCAGCAATTCAACCTAGTTATTGAACACACTCCTGGAAAGTTGAATGTGGGAGCTGATTTGTTGAGTAGAGCAGTGGAGTCTACATCTAAGGTTTTTCAAGTTAACCTGACGCAAGAGGAAGAAGATACCTTGAGAAGGTTAAGGTTATTGCATTTATCCCAGAGGAGAGACCGACGTCTTAGGAACATTTTTCGTTTTCTACAGGGAAACATGGATCCCAATGATGATGATTTTGTGGAAACTGAAAGAATTTCCAGAGATTTTATGATGTTAGATGGTTTAATCTACAAGTTTGCAGATCCCGACCATACGAAGTTGAGAGTAGTGATACCTCCACGATTGCAAAAACCCATTATTTGGATGGCACATAGAATCGCAGGTCATGCTGGAGTAGATAAGACAGTCAACATGATTCAAGAGAAATTTTCGTGGGAGCGAATGCGACAAACTGTCAGAAACACTATTCGAGAATGCGACTTATGCCAAAGGAGTAAGCATAATTCTAGATTATTGAGAGAATTACCAAGGCCTATTATTCCTTCTAAGCCTTGCGAAATCTTCGCGACTGATTTATATGGTCCTCTCCCAAAGTCTAAAAGAGGTAACCGATATATTTTGGTGACTATGGATGTTTTCAGCAAATACACCATGTTACATCCAATTCAGAAGGCAAACGCAAAGTATTGTGCGAAGAGAATTAGAGACAGCGTGATTCCGGAAGCAGGCAAACCGGAATTCCTTTTATCAGATCGTGGACCTCAATTCACATCATTAGAATTTCGAACCAGCATGAATAATCTTGGGATTAGACAATTGTTTTGTTCTATTAGACATCCAGAGAGCAATCCAGCGGAACGCGTGATGGCTGAGATAGCAAAATTTTGCCGCCTCTATTGTCCAAATGAGCATTGGAAATGGATGGATGTTCTTTCTTTAGCATCCGAATCCATCAACTCTACTATTCATGAGAGTACTGGACAGATTCCTATGTTGCTACATCATGGGGTTAAACCAACACGATTATGGGATCGAATCATCTCTATTCCACCTGAGATTGAACCAAGTCGTCAGATGAGGGAAACTCTAGCTTTAGACAAGTTAAGGATTCAAGCTGAGAAGAGAGAGCGCAGAGTGAGAGGAAAGCGTTTTCGCAGACCCTTGCGCGTAGGAACTCTTGTTTTAGTGAAAAGACCTACACCCTCTGACGTGCAAAATCGAGTGTACTCGAAATTTGCAAGCCTTTACGCTGGACCCTATCGTAGTAAACAATAATGGAAGCTATGAAGTAGCCAATACACGAACTGGTAACATCGTGGGAACTTATAATGCATCGAATTTGAAGATCTATTATTCAAGAACCAGATAATTTAATGTGTAGATAGGAAAAATAAAAAAATTTCCAATTTTTATTTATTTTTGCTAGGTGTGGGGTGGATGTGCCCAAATCTAGGAATGGGTATTCCAAGTTTCAGACACCTAGATATCAAGGGAAAGGCTGTAGCAGCTTTTGAAAGTTCAGATATTTGAATATCGCGCTACATTGCTTCTCGAAGCCTTTCGAAGGAAATTACCGATAGTTGGATGGTAAATGACGTAGCGAGTCATAGCAGAGGTGGAGACTATTTATTGATTAAATAGTTAACTACGGAGCAGAGACTTGAGACTGGGATCAGATTACTGGCACGGCCAAATGAAAGAGAATGCAATTAGTATCAAGTAAATCGGACCAGGGATTCAAGAGATATGAGGATTTCTAGATATCAGGCGATGACGCGTGACCCTGACCGTTTTTGTATAAAAGCAAGCTGGAGCAGGGATGGGTAGCTCAATTCATCACAAGCACTTGGCAAGCAAGTTGCGTCTACGCTGAGCCAAGGCACATGGTTGCCGCCTCTACGAAGAAGTACTTTTCAAATCGTGATAATCACGAGAAGTGCTGCGCAAACGAGTTGGAACTTAGTAAGTTTCTGGTGAGGAGAATCACTGAGGTGATTGTTTTTCGACAGACATTGGTGGAAATATTTATATTTCCAAAAGGACATATGCTAGACTTGGTCTAGAAAATAGCATTTGTCACAGTCCAATAGTAAATTAATACTTGGATGTTTAAATCCATTTGAAGTCAGTTTTCATATTTTGTAACTATTTAACCACTTCGATCCGTCAGTACAGTGAAGACTAGTCTATAACGGTGGTGTTCATTAGTCTACGCAAGGGAAACTGCAGGTTGTCTAGCGCATGGCAGATGGTGATTTTAATAAACCATGCCCAGGGAACGATCTTCAGAACAGCCGTTAACTGCTTAGACTGTCAACGTTTTTCTTGTACTGATGAGATTACAGTGAGTTATGTTACAACTGACATATTTAAGAAGAGATCGCTTAGATCTGACCCTTTTCAAACAAACTGTTATGGCTTTGATAGAAGCCCATATTAAAATGGAACCACAGTCATTTAAAACGTCGAAAGATACTACCACTATGTCTGACTAGACGATTTGTGGGTCTACAATGGCGGCCGATACAAGGATTATACGTGCTTGTCCGATAGGGCATATCTACGGATAAATCTGGTATAGACCAGGTTTACTACACTTCAAGAACATCAAGAAATGTAAGCCACATTTGAATTATATTATGCTTAGCTAATTGGAACAAACTATTTTTTCTGCAGATGACCAACACATTTTTTTCGTCGTATTTAAAGCTTCTAATGATTTACGCAAGACTTGTTAGATTTATTCTGAGCATTTTCAGCACTCAGAACAGTTTAGGATCGATGACCGAGCATTTTGAGCATTTATTTGAATTTTTCATATTTTTGGGAAATCACGGTAATCAGCCGATGTAACTGTAAAAGTTAAATTTATTTTTGTTGAGGAATGGATATTTTTTCCATATTCGAAGGTTCGAACATGTGGATTCTCACATAATGAGATGATAATTAAACATATTTGAAATAATAATAATAATAATAATCCACTAATAATAATAATAATAATTTTCATAATTTTTCTAAATAATTCTTGGATATTATATTTTATAATAATCATATGTATTGAGAAAGAGCCTATGAAGTAGTTGAAACATTTCTAGTTTGGAACAGGAGATTTTCCGAAGGAGAGTGGTTAGCGCAAGCCCGCATTCAACCAACATTGCAGTTCTGGTTGAACAGTTGATATTTGCTATGAGCAAAGTATATGTTTCATATAACACGGAGAGGCATGAAACGGGAAGCAATTGATATTTGTATCAAATAGGATATTGTTGTATTTATATGAAATCATGACGTAAATACACTTCGAAAGTGAAATAAGCTTTTCATGAGTATGGTAAATTCACGGGTTGAACTGAGTGGTAAAATAAAATAAACTTGTAAGTTTATTAATCTTCCAGTGTTGATAACAAGCAGAGGCTTGATTTATTGTATAAATTTTGGGGAAGAAAATTTATGTGTGTGGAATAGTTGTAATGCCATTCCCAGGTGCGCATGTTAAGTCGCAGGAATGAAGGTTTTTTCGAGCATCAATCAAATAGCAGGTTCGATGGCTCAGGTTTATAGTAGGAGTATTGGAGCCACACATTTCGTCGTATGAATAACCCGAAGGTTATTTCTTTGAAACCATCAGTTCTTATTTCAACCTTGTTTACGAATTCCATTTAGACTTTGATTTTGCTAGAACCCGGATTTGTCATGATAGTAGTTTATTCTTCTTCAGAGGAAGACCTTTGCCGTTGTTGTTGTTGTTGTTATAATATTGTGTTCTTACACAAATAGTAGAATGGGCCACTGCCAATTTAAAATAATTCTTTAACCACGAATAATTTGAAGGATATTTTCAATCCTAGTGCCATGAACTAAATGAATTCATTATAAGACTACAATTCTAATTTCCGCATTCTCTCGAAGAATTGCAAGTTGTGAAAGTTGTTAGAAATGGCCATAAATATAAATATTTTTATAATATTGTTCCCAAGTGGAAAATCTAATAGTTGAATGGTTCAACCATTTATTGATCAAGTTAATGATTCAGAAATCATATATTTTGTTTGGAACTTGAAGTTCATAATCGAGTCACTTCTCGAATGTTTAATGTCAGAAGAACAATTAATTGTTGTTGTGCTTCGCACAGTTCTTCGATGCTATGCTCAATGGTCAAATACTTTTCAGATGTTATTAATATGTATAAATAATTTGTGTTGCTACGATGATAATAATAGTTTCAACGATATATTTTGGAAAACTGGAAAACAAGTGAAAGTTTAAGAAATTCTATAAACATTTATTCTACGAGTGTTAACATCATGTAAATAGTCAAACAGTGATCGACGTTATTTCCAGTATGGACAATTCATTTTGCACTGGAGTTAAAGTTTAATAATTTTGGAACACAGTCCACAGGACTAACAATCGGACTTGTGTTTTCAAAAAGATTGTCAAATGTGTTTGGAAGATTTCTGTATATTGTGTGTAAATAAGAGTGTGGATCGCCACACGTGGATGATGCTGCTTTGAGCATTCTTGCAGTCAGATTTTAACTTTAAATAAACTGAGATAATTTTACCAGATGTGTTTCACCCAATTAAATCTCCTTCTATCCTTATTGTTGCATTGAGCCAAAAATCAGTAAAGCATTTTATAAATTTGATGTCGTTTTTGCGATTTGCTTTAACCCATCTGGCGCTCCGGGATATTTTGATTCTCGTGCTGACTGATTATTGGTAAAATGCATATGTGGTCGTGCGGACTCCGGTCTAAACGGGCACAATACATTTATTTAATTAAAGTATATTGTATATAAAAACAAAATGTTCTCGAAAGAAAACGTGTATTGTCCGTTGAGCCATTAACACAAAATTTTATAAAAATGTCCAGCATAACTCAACAAATTGCTAGCGTTTCGCCCCAGTGTACCAATTGGGCTCTTCAGTTGGTAAACGTACACCTACCAAGACGCGTAGCTGAAGAGCCCAATTGGTACACTGGGGCGAAACGCTAGCAATTTGTTGAGTTATTCCGGACATTTTTATCACATTTTGTGTTAATGAAGTATATTGTACCATATATTTTCAAGAAATGTACCTTCTTTGAAAAACTAGGCTGAAACAAAGTAAAACAAAAGTGTTCCTGTCCTAGCCTAAATAGTAAAAAAAAAGGAAGATTGTAGTTTTACGTGACCGTGAATCTTGTGATTATGAGCCACGGGACCTCCTTTTTACGTGGAATCCGAACCACAGGACATGGCATTTCACTTCGAAAATCTCACATGCATTGACCGGGAATAGAACCCGGACCGCCTTAGTGAGAGGCATACAGCTAGACCGCTGAGCCACCACGCCCCCCCTAAATAGTAAACATGAAAACAAGCATACAAAATCATTGCTAAAAACTCTACGTTTTCTTTTCCCAAACCCTTCCCAATTGGATTGATGTTTGTCCTTCCACTGTCAGTTACTTTTATTTTGTTATTATTAACATAAATAAGGAAGGACACTTTGTATACTTTGGCAAAGAGTAACTTTTATACACTTCAATACATCATTCCGAAAATAAGCGAAACTCAACTTCAATGACATCTGATTTAAACTTCCTTTCTTATCTCGTGTCTTCTAGTCAATTAATTGATTCTTCGGTTAGTCGATTTATCTGTTGACGGTAAGTCGATTAATTGTTTACGATTCATCGATTATTAATCAATTAACCGAACATTGTTTGTTACCAGCTCTAACTAGGGGTCTGTTATCAATTTGTCTGATAACCTGTGTTTCTATAGTGACTGTTGTAGTTTTTTTTTTAGCGTATGACTTTTTAGTGCCGGGAGTTCGGCTCACCAGAGTTTTGTAGCTGCTTCTATACGAACACCCACTGGGTGAGCTACAGGTACCGTCGTGTGTGGAGTGTTGTCTGGGGAGAAAGTGTTAATGTAAGGACGAGGAATTGGAAGGTAGCGGCTGTGGCCTATAGTTAGGGACCAACCCCGGTATTTGCCTGGAAGGAAGAGGGGAAACCACAGAAAAACATCTTCAAGGTTGCCGGCGGGGGGATTCGAACCTCCTCGCCTCCCGGATGTGAGCGATTGCCTGCAGCCACGCCGTAACGACCACGGCTAACTCACACGGTACTGTTGTAGTGTGTGTATATGACTGGTTAAGAAACCCTGAACTTGAAATAAGGAAATATATCAGCATATTTTGGGGTTGTGTGAAGAATCAGAAATTGTTATTGTCCATGTGTCTCCCAAACAGTTAATATTAGCAAAACCACATGTATGTGACGAATGTTTAATTTTAAACCAGTTGTAGTTAAATTGCTTCATGAATGCCATGAGTTGCATAGTTGATTATATTTATCTCCACACAGCATGACCGCGTTGAATATTGTTCATTGCGGACATCAGATAACTGCCCTTTAGCATTGCACAGTGATAATCCACAGTACACATGTGTGTTTCCAGTACATGTTCCGACGATGGTGTAATATAAGGTATTCATAGATAGCTGCAGACTTTGAAAGTGAAATTGTCATACAGTTGGCTGGAACTGGTGCATATTTTACTGAATCACGAACAAAAATATCTGTCCACAAGAACTGCGCGATCTATGTAATCAGTTACCATTATAGTTGAAGGACAAATCATTAAGGTACAACCTGTGACTTCATAAAACTGCTGCCCATATCAGGACTGTTCAACCCATACTTTGATAATGTTCATTTTAGCCATATTTAGATTTCCTTTTCTCGTAATCCATGAGAAATAAAGTTCTGTAACTTTAACAGGTGATTTAATGAATTCCTTAGATTAAACCAAACCTTCAACATTAACAATAGTTTCATTGACTTGAACTTCAGATCTTACTTAAACGTGGACATTTAAGAAACAATTAGGATAATGTTTTAATTCTTAATTTTTAAAATGTTGATAAGTTCATAGTTTTAGTTTATGAAGTGAAATGTGTCGTAATATATTATAAATCACGGGTCTTATGATTCCAGAGATAAGTTATAAGACGATGTGTGTCGAAAGGTGAAAGTTGTCAGGAGAACACGTTTAAGTTTGAAGTTCTTATAAATTGACACTTACGAGTATATTTGGTTATTAAAAGGCACCTACAGCTCACTTACAATGTATTGCTTCTAACACAGAAATCAAATGAAATTATAATCAATTGTATATTTTGTTAGAGACTGAGGTCTATGATTTACTAAGTGGAAAGGGTGATTAGAGTGTGATGCCATTCATTTACTTGTCTAGAGCATAAGCTTCATTTTACTGATAATGAGCATTCCTCTTACTCATAATTCTAGTGATACCTGCAAACCTTAACCTTTTAAGTGCAACCATTCCAAAATTATTTAGTTTTGAAACGTTGCATTCCAACATTTTAAATTTTATACTGTATCAACGCTGACTTACATTTTGAATTTATAAGAAATTGCCTGGTTATGAATCGATTCTCTTATTAACAATCCGTCTTTTTATCAGAATAGTTCAAATAGTGAGCTACGTTTAGGATAATGTCATATTTTTCACCTTTTTATATGGGGTGGCTTCCTTAAGATAGCTGTGTTTTGTTACCGAACATCTCATGACGTGGAATCATAACAGAGTAGGGTTACTTTTTCTTTCTAGGACTGGGTGTTTTTAACGTCTTCATCGTTATATCCTCATAGCGACGATCAGATCACCCCACTCCAGGCTTTTCCTGAGAACACACGTATTTGTGATCTCATGATATGTCTATATTTTGATCCAAAATTACTCCAGAAATGTAGGCCATATCATTGTCATAAGTATACAGGGTTGGTGGAGTAAAATCCGTTGTCAGGGGACACAGGATTCCCCTGATCAGGAAAAACTGAAAGACGTAACACAAGTTTGGTAAAAGGAGCGTGGTTTTAGGGAACTCATGCGCAAAAATTACGTTGCAATTGGCAATTTGTTACTGTGTACAAGACCGGAACAAGGAAGTGCCATTGGAATGAGCGAGCAGTTACCCGAGGAAGGGGCGTGGCAACACCGCTACTACTGTGTACAAGACCGGAACAAGGAAGTGCCATTGGAATGAGCGAGCAGTTACCCGAGGAAGGGGCGTGGCAACACCGCTACTACTGTGTACAAGACCGGAACAAGGAAGTGCCATTGGAATGAGCGAGCAGTTACCCGAGGAAGGGGCGTGGCAACAACGTTACTACTGTGTACAATACCGGAACAGGGAAGTGCCATTGGAATGAGTGAGCAGTTACCCGAGGAAGGGGCGTGGCAACACCGCTTGCTAGTGTGTACAAGACCGGAACAAGGAAGTGCCATTGGAATGAGCGAGCAGTTACCCGAGGAAGAGACGTGGCAACAACGTTTCTACTGTGTACAAGACCGGAACAAGGAAGTGCCATTGGAATGAGTGAGCAGTTATCTCAGGACGAGACGTGGCAACACCGCTACTACTGTGTACAAAACCGGAACTAGGAAGTGCCATTGGAATGAGCGAGCAGTTACTTCAGGACGAGACGTTGCAACACCCCTTGCTACTGTGTACAAGACCGGAGCTAAGAAGTGCCATGAGAATGAGTGAGCTGTTACCTCAGGACGAGGTGTGGCAACACCGCTTGCTAGTGTGTACAAGACCGGAACAAGGAAGTGCCATTGGAATGAGTGAGCAGTTACCCCAGGACGAGGCGTGGCAACACCGCTTGCTAGTGTGTACAAGTCCGGAACAAGGAAGTGCCATTGGAATGAGCGAGCAGTTACTTCAGGACGAGACGTTGCAACACGGCTTGCTACTGTGTACAAGACCGGAGCTAAGAAGTGCCATGAGAATGAGTGAGCTGTTACCTCAGAACGAGGTGTGGCAACACCGCTTGCTAGTGTGTACAAGACCGGAACAAGGAAGTGCCATTGGAATGAGTGAGCAGATACCCCAGGACAAGGCGTGGCAACACCGCTTGCTAGTGTGTACAAGTCCGGAACCAGGAAGTGCCATTGGAATGAGTGAGCAGTTACCTGAGGAAGAGACGTGGCAACACCGCTTGCTAGTGTGTACAAGACCGGAATAAGGAAGTGCCATTGGAATGAGCGAGCTGTTATCTCAGGACGAGACGTGGCAACACCGGTACTACTGTGTACAAGACCGGAACAAGGAAGAGCCATTTGAATGAGTGAGCAGTTACCCCAGGACGAGGCGTGGCAACACCGCTTGCTACCTTGTACAACACCGGAACCAGGAAGTGCCTTTGGAATGAGCAAGCAGTTACCTCAGGACGGGGCGTGGCAACACCACTACTACCGTGTACAAAACCGGAACTAGGATGTGCCATTGGAATGAACGAGCAGTTCCCCGAGGAAGAGACGTGGCAACAACGTATCTACTGTGTACAAGACCGGAACAAGGAAGAGCCATTGGAATGAGTGAGCAGTTATCTCAGGACGAGACGTGGCAACACCGCTACTACTGAGTACAAAACCGGAACTAGGAAGTGCCATTGGAATGAGCGAGCAGTTACTTCAGGACGAGACGTGGCAACACCGCTTGCTACTGTGTACAAGACCGGAACTAAGAAGTGCCATGAGAATGAGTGAGCTGTTACCTCTGGACGAGGTGTGGTAACACCGCTTGTTAGTGTGTACAAGACCGGAACTAGGAAGTGCCATTGGAATGAGGGAGCAGTTACCTCAGGACGAGACGTGGCAACACCGCTTGCTACTGTGTACAAGACCGGAACTAAGAAGTGCCATGAGAATGAGTGATCTGTTGCCTCAAGACGAGACGTGGCAACACCGCTTGCTAGTGTGTACAAGACCGGAACAAGGAAGTGCCATTGGAATGAGCGAGCAGTTACCTCAGGACGAGGCGTGGCAACACCGCTTTCTAGTGTGTACAAGACCAGAACAAGGAAGTGCCATGAGAATGAGTGAGCTGTTACTCCAGGACGAGGGGTGGCAACACAGTTACTACTGTGTACAAGACCAGAACATGGAAGTGCAATTGGAATGAGTGAGCAGTTACCCCAGGACGAGGCGCGGCAACACCGCTTGCTAGTGAGTACAGGACCAGAACAAGGAAGTGCCATTGGAATGAGTGAGCAGTTACCCCAGGACGAGGTGTGGCAACACCGCTACTACTGTGGACAAGACCGGAACAAGGAAGTGTCATTGGAATGAGTGAGCAGTTACCTCAGGACGAGGCGTGGCAACACCGCTTGCTCGTGTGTACAAGACCGGAACCAGGAAGTGCCATGTGAATGAGTGAGCTGTTACCTCAGGACGAGGCGTGGCAACATCGCTTGCTAGTGTGTACGAGACCGGAACAAGAAAGTGCCATTGGAATGAGTGAGCAGTTACCCCAGGACGAGTCGTGGCAACATCGCTTGCTAGTGTGTACAAGACCGGAACAAGGAAGTGCCATTGGAATGAGTGAGTAGTTACCCGAGGAAGGGGCGTGGCAACACCGCTTGCTAGTGTGTACAAGACCGGAACAAGGAAGTGACATTGGAATGAACGAGCAGTTACCCGAGGAAGAGACGTGGCAACAACGTTTCTAATGTGTACAAGACCGGAACAAGGAAGTGCCATTGGAATGAGTGAGCAGTTATCTCAGGACGAGACGTGGCAACACCGCTACTTCTGTGTACATAACCGGAACTAGGAAGTGCCATTGGAATGAGCGAGCAGTTACTTCAGGACGAGACGTTGCAACATCGCTTGCTACTGTGTACAAGACCGGAACTAAGAAGTGCCATGAGAATGAGTGAGCTGTTACCTCAGGACGAGGTGTGGCAACACCGCCTGCTAGTGTGTACAAGACCGGAACAAGGAAGTGCCATTGGAATGTGTGAGCAGTTACCCCAGGACGAGGCGTGGCAACACCGCTTGCTAGTGTGTACAAGTCCGGAACAAGGAAGTGCATTTGGAATGAGCGAGCAGTTACCTGAGGAAGAGACGTGGCAATACCGATTGCTAGTGTGTAAAAGACCGGAACCAGGAAGTGCCATTGGAATGAGTGAGCAGTTACCTGAGGAAGAGACGTAGCAACACCGCTTGCTAGTGTGTACGAGACTGGAACAAGAAAGTGCCATTGGAATGAGTGAGCAGTTACACTAGGACGAGGCGTGGCAACATCGCTTGCTAGTGTGTACAAGACCGGAACAAGGAAGTGCCATTGGAATGAGTGAGTAGTTACCCGAGGAAGGGGCGTGGCAACACCGTTTGCTAGTGTGTACAAGACCGGAACAAGGAAGTGACATTGGAATGAGCGAGCAGTTACCCGAGGAAGAGACGTGGCAACAACGTTTCTACTGTGTACAAGACCGGAACAAGGAAGTGCCATTGGAATGAGTGAGCAGTTACCTGAGGAAGAGACGTGGCAATACCGATTGCTAGTGTGTAAAAGACCGTAACCAGGAAGTGCCATTGGAATGAGTGAGCAGTTATCTGAGGAAGAGACGTAGCAACACCGCTTGCTAGTGTGTACAAGACCGGAATAAGGAAGTGCCATTGGAATGAGTGAGCAGTTATCTCAGGACGAGACGTGGCAACACCGCTACTACTGTGTACAAAACCGGAACTAGGAAGTGCCATTGTAATGACCGAGCAGTTACTTCAGGACGAGACGTGGCAACACCGCTTGCTACTGTGTACAAGACCGGAACTAAGAAGTGCCATGAGAATGAGTGAGCTGTTACCTCAGGACGAGACGTGGCAACACCGCTTGCTAGTGTGTACAAGACCGGAACAAGGAAGTGCCATTGGAATGAGCGAGCAGTTACCTCAGGACGAGGCGTGGCAACACCGCTTGCTAGTGTGTACAAGACCAGAACAAGGAAGTGCCATGAGAATGAGTGAGCTGGTACCCCCAGGACGAGGGGTGGCAACACAGTTACTACTGTGTACAAGACCAGAACATGGAAGTGCCATTGGAATGAGTGAGCAGTTACCCCAGGACGAGGCGTGGCAACACCGCTACTACTGTGTACAAGACCGGAACAAGGAAGTGACATTGAAATGAGTGAGCAGTTACCTCAGGACGAGGCGTGGCAACACCGCTTGCTGGTGTGTACAAGACCGGAACCAGGAAGTGCCATGTGAATGAGTGAGCTGTTACCTCAGGACGAGGCGTGGCAACATCGCTTACTAGTGTGTACAAGACCAGAACAAGGAAGAGCCATTGGAATGAGCGAGCAGTTACCTCAGGACGAGGCGTGGCAACACCGCTTGCTAGTGTGTACAAAACCGGAACCAAGAAGTGCCATGAGAATGAGTGAGCTGTTACCTCAGGACGAGGCGTGGCAACATCGCTTGCTAGTGTGTACGAGACCGGAACAAGAAAGTGCCATTGGAATGAGTGAGCAGTTACCCCAGGACGAGGCGTGGCAACATCGCTTGCTAGTGTGTACAAGACCGGAACAAGAAAGTGCCATTGGAATGAGTGAGCAGTTACCCCAGGACGAGGCGTGGCAACATCGCTTGCTAGTGTGTACGAGACCGGAACAAGAAAGTGCCATTGGAATGAGTGAGCAGTTACCCCAGGACGAGGCGTGGCAACATCGCTTGCTAGTGTGTACAAGACCGGAACAAGGAAGTTCCATTGGAATGAGTGAGCAGTTACCCCAGGACGAGGCGTGGCAACATCGCTTGCTAGTGTGTACGAGACCGGAACAAGAAAGTGCCATTGGAATGAGTGAGCAGTTACCCCAGGACGAGGCGTGGCAACATCGCTTGCTAGTGTGTACAAGACCGGAACAAGGAAGTCCCATTGGAATGAGTGAG
The DNA here is from genome assembly GCA_946902985.2 of Meconema thalassinum. Taxonomy (NCBI): domain Eukaryota; kingdom Metazoa; phylum Arthropoda; class Insecta; order Orthoptera; family Tettigoniidae; genus Meconema; species Meconema thalassinum. The sequence goes on from OX336389.2 coordinate 354,501,324, forward strand.
CAGTTACCTTAGGACGAGGCGTGGCAACATCGCTTGCTAGTGTGTACAAGACCGGAACAAGGAAGTGCCATTGGAATGAGTGAGCAGTTACCATTCAATTAATCATTTCTCTCGCCTAACAACTACAACTCGCCAACCGTCATGGGGAATAATAAATGGCACAATCACATAGGCCTAAGGTTATTTATTATTATCTCTATTATTATTATTAGGTGGCCCCGTGGTATTGAGGTAGCATACCAGCTTCTCCAGGTTTTAATTCCCGGCTCCATTAGGGATTTTAGAAACCGACGTTATGGCTGCAATGGGGTGCACTGAGCCCGGTGAGGACAATTGAGTAGCTGTCTGACAGTGAGACTTCACCCCAGTCAAGAAAACCAAGATTAGACTAACCAGACATGCGGACCACGTGGCACCCCACAATCTGTAGACCAGATGGCTGGACAGCAGTCGTATGGCAGGCCAAGTCCCTTCAGGGGCTATGGCGTAACGGAATTATTCACTAAGGTATACATTGGCCTGTCATTCGTGGCCGGTCGTAAGTGCGGGAGAATTCTTCTTAAGGCCCGTGTAGAACACTGAGACACCGATTATGCCCATGCGCTGCCGAGGACACATTACGCCCTTTATTTGCTTTATCACAAAAGTATGAAGACCCATTGTTCATGTAGACACCACTGCGCACGTAATTTGTACAGGTCATGAAAGAACGGCCCACTTATAACACATTGTGATGGTAAGAAAACACTGGCAATAATTTTTGTTGGAGGTTTTACCATTCACTCGCCATCTAAAGGCGAGGTAGGTCTGCAACCACTAGCGATAGGCATTAAAGAACAGAGAACTGAGCTACAAAATTTAAGTATCCTCCTGTATTGTCACGTTGTAGACCAGTGGTCGCCAAACTTTTTAAGTGATTGAGCTACCTTACAGCTCATAACCCTTACCGAGAGCTACCCAACAAAGTGGGAAAATAATACATGTTTTTGTTAAAATCACATAGTTGTTTATTACCTATAAAAATATAAATTTCAAGTTTATATTAAAAATCTAATTAAATGCAATTTCTAACATTGCGATTAATAGCATAAGAATTTAAATAACAAAATATTAGGGGAGGCACTCTTTTTTGTCATCAACAATTTTTTAATGTCAGGCTCATATGTTGTAGCAACCATTCGAATGCAGTTGTCCAAATGTTCTTTAGTCAACCTGTTCCTGCACTTGTTTTTAATGGATTTCATTCTGGAAAATGAATTCTCACACAGATATGTTGAGTTGAACATTGCCTTCACTTATAAACCAACGTGAACCAAAACTGGATATTTTTTCTTGAAGGGAGTGATATTAATGAAAGGTCACTTTGAAAATCAATCAGTACCATCTCCACCGCAGCGTTGTCTTCTTCAAAATACTGCATGGCACAAGTAGAGAATTCTTCAGCATCAATCTCTACAAAAGGGGATATGACGAACTATGCTACAATGGAAATGTTTCTGAAGTCTTGAAAGCGTTGAATAAATTTATTTTTCAAGTCTATATATTGTTACTTATTGTTGTTTTAAAGGGCGGAACTACAAGGTAATCTGCCCCTTTTCAAGTCTGAAGGAGCTGCAATACCATGTTCTTTGTTGTTGTAAGGGGGCTGTGAAGGGCCTTGCGTGTCAATGGTCTTCTTCAAACAGGCAAAGTGCTTGTGTTCACCCTGGGTAAGATTTTTTCCCAACTCTTCTGTGAACGAGACCACATCTGAAATGGTTCCACCAAATTCTTTATCTTTGACTTGAAGCTGCAAGTTAATGGTAATTAGCTTTTCGGTTATATCTACAAGAAAAGAGAAATCTCGCAGCCAAACCGGATCTTCTAGCTCAGGTACTCGTTCTTTCGAAATTTCCACAAAAGCAGGAAGTAACTGTTTGAAACGTTGCAAAACTCTGCCTGTGCTAAGCCAACGAACTTCTGTATGAACCAATAGATCACCATACTGGCATCCTAACTCTTCAGTCAGAGTTCTGAACAAACGTCTTTGAAGTGCATGAGCTCTCACTTTATTTACTGGTAAGACAGACATTTTGGAAACCTGTTGTCTTTACGAAACAAGGCAATGAATCCCTTGTCGCTACCTACCATCGCAGGAGCTTCATCGGTTGCCAAGCCCACCAACTTTTGTACAGGAATATTTGAGGCGTCTGGTATCAAAACAACACAAATAACTTCAATAAAATATTTCAGGAGACACATAAAACTCAGTAAATCCTTTGTTTACTGAGAAATAAATATGCCTATTTTTTGGAAGTTGTGATATTGACAAATATTTCCCAAAAGTTTAATAACTCATGCTGTTTTATATTCCTTTGTATAACCGTTTTAATATTTGATGTGTCTCATTTTGTTTTAAAACTTCCTGAGGTATAAAAAAAATAGTTTGGTGCTTTTATTTACTTAGGCAACGCTGAAAAATGGCTTCAAACCTCACAATGTTCCAGAGGTATCTTGGTTTGCAACTCAGTAATCGCATGCATCTTATTTTGAAAATAAAACAATCACTCTTCACAAGTATAAAGTCGATTTAACATACCAATACAGATGTAAACACGCCGGCTCCAAAAGAACACGAAAGAATTGCAGCACACAGAGAGTGCCCTTTCAGCTGATGCGCTGATCGATGAGCAATAGACCCTTCCAAGATGTGTCTTGTTCTCATTCATCTAATTGTCTTATTTTGAAACCTTCAGCCTTTAAAAATAGCATGATGTGTCCTGTTTCGAATACGTTTCTCTTCCCACATGTAAAGAGGGCATTTAGGACTTGATAGTCAGCCGTAATCTCAAAATCGCAAAAATTGTGATACCAGAGGCGATAAGGTTTTTAAAAGCTGAATATGTGTCCTGTCCCGTAATATGTCCTTAAAGTGGTAACACTTTTACCAACTCTTCTTTTACTTGGAAATCATCTAAAACCATTCTTATAAAAATGGCCAACTGAGCTGTATCAACTACATCGGCCGATTCGTCAAGTTGCAGGGAAAAATAACTGCAGTGGTGTAAGTCAGTTTTAAGTTGTGAAACTACATCAGAACTCATTGATTCAACTCTTCTAATAACTGTATTTGATGACAGTTAAATAGATTGAATAGCAGAGATTATCTCACCTTTGTTTTTAAAAATGTTAAAGAATGTATCTGCAGCTTCTAAAATGCCTCTTTGATTAATTCATCATATTCGTAATGTTTTTTTTATTTTGAGCAATACTTTTGGAAAAATGAAAAGATGCCTCAGTTGCTGCTTTGTTTCTGTCTAATTTCTTGAAAAAAGTAGATTGTTGAGCATTTAATTGAGATTTCATTTGTATTATCTTCTCTTTCCTTAAGGAAGAATTCTGAGGACAATCCTTTTAAATACTGGAGTGAACGGTATTGTAATGACTTTCTACGTTCGCTTTCTTCCCAACTGCTACACTTGCATTACAAAGTAAGCACACACATTTGTCCTTTACCTAGGTAAAAAATAATCAGTTACACTTTCACCATGTAAATGATAAGTTTTTTATTTTTTGCTGGAACTCGCTATAATTAGAACAGTCCGTAGCCCACAGTATGCATAAAATATAAGAAAAATAAAATAACCTGCACTGACGATCACACACCAGACACTGACTGAAAGACCCGCTGGACGCGTAGTGGGAATGGAGGGGATGAGTAGTGCAGATTAGCCAACTCTAGCGCTGCGTCTGAAATTTCTCCGCGAGCTACCAAAAATTTCCCTGCGAGCTACCGTTTGGCAACTACTGGTGTAGACAAACAAAAATACTGCATTGGAATATGAATGTAAACTATCGAGTAGACTATTTGATGGTGCTTATCACACCCTTTGCACCAGATGAGGTGACAAATGGTTAAGAGCTATCAAACGTCTAGCGTATCGAAGGGGATAGGCTACATACACAACTAGATCCTACAGATTTGTTGTTGTTGCTTATTTTAGGTGCTGCGACATCGTGCTTATACAGCCCCGGGTATTTTGGTGTGTATGTGAAATGTAAGGAAGATTGTAGTTTTACGTGACCGTGAATCTTGTGATTATGAGCCACGGTATGTGAAATGTGTGCGATAACCTGTGTTGTTGTGGTGGCTGTACTAGTGTGTGTATTTGTAAATTGGGGATATGATTGGGAAGGAGGTGGCCATGGCCTTACGTTAGGAAGCATCCCAGCATTTGCCTGGAGTAGAAGTGGGGGGGGGGGGACAAAACCACGGAAAACCACTTCCAGGATGGCTGAGGAGAGAATCGAACCCACCTCATTTTTGTATCACGAGGCTAAGTTTACCACGTTCCATCCCTCAGACCAGAATTATATTTCTTGGCAGAGCCAGGAATCAAACCCAGAACTCTGGCGCGACAGACAAGAATGCTAGCCACTACTTCACAAATTGGTCTCAAAAATAATAACTTAACTACAGTCACATCTTGTGAAACGTACCTGCGTTAATGTTACACTTAGTTTCAGCGATGACAAACAATAGTAAATATGAAGTAAAGGAAGTATTTTGGACGCATTATACGATTCATTGTATCTAGAGCAGACAACACAATAAGTATGCCAGCTAATAACACAAGTGGCACACACGCAGGATAAATCGTGAATCAATAAATTAACATACGAGAATATAGCCTTTGCACGATAGAGGACGTAAATTGAATTTCCCATTCTATGTTCGCATGGCACGTCACACCAACAGGCGAATTCATTAAACGATACCTGTTCAAAATGGATTTGTCTAATAAGAAATACATTAGTTGGGACCTGACCACGGAACCCGCTCTCAAGTGCGATTCAAGTGAATCATATTACCAATGTTCACAGATATTCGTACTTGATCCGTAGGTCATTGTAAAAAGTATGACGCTTTTGACATAGAACTGAATTCAAAGATCACCCCCGTTGAGGACAAGGTGGAATGATGATGTTATTGTTAATTCTTTCAGGATCTTTGTGACATACAGCCCCGTGCACTTGAGTGTGTGTAGAAATTTTCTGATAACCTGTGCCACTGTCTTGTCTGAACCAGTGTGTGTATTTGTAGTTGAAGTAGGATTTGGGTAGGAAGCGGCCGTGGTCTTAATTTAGGTTCGTCCCAGCATTTGCCTGGAGTAGAAGTGAGAAATCACGGAAAACCACTTTTAGGATAGCTGAGATGGGAATCGAACCCGCCTCTTCACACTTTTGCCTCACGAGGCTGAGTAAAAGGTGGAATGACGTTCATTTGTTGAGCTCAATTCACATAGTAGACGACACTTGTATCAGTTCATGAAATGATGGGTCGGTATTATTTGACACTCTCTCTACAGCACGCCTCTGAAGATCTAGAGCTGGGAGGTGCCAATAGCCATGGGACGAACCCTAACATGCGGGAAGCAGTAAGTACAGGCCCTCTTTGCTCGTTGATTTGAGTCAGTTTTTCGTCCGTTGATCACCAGCGACTGTTTATGTCTCCCGATTTTCTTCACTCTTGCGAGACTTCACTTGAAGTTACTCCTTCTTGGCTCTCAGCGCGGAGGCCCGGGTTCAATTCACGGCTCTACTAAGAAAAGTATTCTGGTATGAGGGTTGTAACGGGGTACACTCAGCTTCCGAAGACAAAACTGAGAAGAGGTGGATTCGATTCCTACCTCAGCCATCCTGGAAATGATTTTCCGTGGTTTCCCACTTATATACCAGACAGATGCCGGGATCTTACCTAACCTACAGTAATGACATGACTGCTTCCTACCCAAATGCTACCTAAATTACAAATACGCACACTAGTACAGATATCACAGTGACACAGGTTATCAGACAAATTCTACACACACCTGAATACACGGGGCTACATGACCACGATGTCAAAACGCCCCTAATGTATCATCAACAACATCAATAACAAAAACTGAATTCACTCAAACGAGGGTGGTGACACCCACTTGCCTGAAATTCCCTTGCAGCAGCGATACAATTTGAATAAATTACGATTCGCAGCAGATATGGATAACCTTGCTATATTCACTGAAGTGGTGATACGCTGATAGCTTAAGGCCACGGCCGCCTCCATTCCAATCCTCACCTGAAAAACAAATGCAACTCTAATACACCCATAACAATCCATCTGTCAAAATTACACACAACCACCGAAGTACACAGGGCTAAATGGCTATCATAACCAAGCTCCTCTAGCGAACTACATAAACTAATAGATATGTTAGATCATCATCGAACTTGATCTCGGATTAACGTCACTGTGTCTCTCTGGAATTGCCCTACAGTGCATAATACAAAACATATTCGAGGTATCATGAAATCAACTGTGTAAAATCGTAATATGCTAAACTACTTCTGAGAACAGTATACTTAAGGCTGCCCATGTTCTACTACTGACAATGTCTACTAGCTGAATTTGAAATCACTGTTTTAGTTACATTGGTTTTTAAGTCAAATTAACAATCTTCGGTGTTGCCTCTGAACAACCTGATGTTTGAAAAAGCGTCCCAAGTAGCAAAATGCTGATGGCAACTATACGGTATAACATCACTTTCGTTTGGCAATTTTTATTAGTTTCAGCCACTTGTCATGAATGAAAAGAACTCATTATTTGTTGAATCTCCGCTTCACTATTCCGAATTACACTACGCAACTCACACCTGTCGCCTGCAACTCAGCTCAAAATGTCGTAATGACTTTGGAAGTTGCAGTGGTTATATTCGGGGAGATTCGCAATCGCCCTCACAGCATACGAACCCCTTACTATTTGATTCGCTATTTACTGGCGCGATTGGAGATTACGACCGACAGCACAGGCATAAAATCCTGCATCCTTGGGCACATGAGGTGAAAACCTTACTTTCGGTGCCACGTATCCAATTGAAAAGTTTCAGAGAAGAAAATAAGGAAGTTTGTTTCCACATACATACCATAATTTTCAACTTGACTAGCTGTGTAGCTCAGAGGTAACGATCCCCCCTGCTGATCCCAAGATAGCAGGATCGAGTCACGACGCAGTCAGTTGACATTTGAGGTTGCTTAAATGTGAGGGAGCTGTGTCAGTAGATTTACTGGCACGTTAAAGGTTCCCTTCGGGACAAAATTCCGGCACCCCAGCGTCTCTAAAAGCCGCAGTAGTTAAATGGACGTAAAACCAATAACATTATTATTATAATTTGCAGCGATGTATTTGAAGAGTGATGGCTGATGCTGAAACCAGCAATGGCGGAATCTCGAAATGTGGGCCTTGTTTTTTTTTTTTTTTTTTTTTTTTTTTTTAGCGTATGGCTTTTAGTGCCTGGAGTGTCCGAGGACATGTTCGGCTCGCCAGTTTTGTAGCTGCTTCGAGACGGACACCCAATGGGTGAGCTACAAGTACCGTTGGGGAGGGAAGGAGGGAAGTTGGAATGTAAGGACGAGGAGTTGGAAGGTAGCGGCTGTGGCCTATAGTTAGGGACCAACCCCGGCATTTGCCTGGAAGGAAGATGGGAAACCACAGAAGACCATCTTCAAGGTTGCCGGCGGGGGGATTCGAACCTCCTCGCCTCCCGGATGTGAGCGACTGCCATCAGTCATGCCGTAACCACCACGGCTAACTCACCCGGTGTGGGCCTAGTTAACCTGTGGTACACAATGAATTATCGTAGATTAGGACAATACAGTGATGAAGAAACTGACCATCCCATAAAAATTATTTACGTGATCTCTTCCACTGTCAAGCTAAAATTCGTCGTTGTAACAATATAGGTAATACAGGGTTACTTTTTATATCAGCACCGTCGAGCGGGGATTTTCCACTGGGCAGTCGCCCGTGCATCGGCTGACCGAGCCGTTGCTATAACTCCTCTTGTTAAACTAACTTTTCAAGCTTTATCTCTCATACGTTGTTAATAATGTTCAAACCTAATCTTATATGAGATGCTGAAAATGGTGTCCTTCCACAGCTAAACAGGCATTGTATGTAGAAAACGCATTCCGATTAACACGATTACGTTCAGCCACTGAAATGTTTCTGCCTTCGTGTCAGCCGATGCACGGGCTACATCCAAGTGGAAAATCCCCGTGTACGACAGTGCTGATAGGCCCATAGAAATATAACCCTGTTTTCCAACATTCCGCGCGAACACGGTAAGCAGATTCGTATTTAAAGTAGCTTTATAAAGCAAAAATGCGCTGCTTTAAAGTAACTGTCTAGCCATCTTGAGCGAGAGAATGTACACTGAGTGTGGTGACTGCGTGGTGACTGATGCAGCTGAAAAGACGTGTGCGCATAGAGATAACAAGGGGAATGACATCAGCCGCGGTCAGCCGATACACGGGCTACATCCGAGTGGAAAATCCCCACGTACGACAGTGTTGATAGGCCTATATAAATATAACCCTGTATCATTAATGTAATGATGATGATGATGATGATGATGATGGCAGCAATGATGATGTGCATTTTAAGTCCCTTTTAACTGCTGCGGTATTGAAAACAACAGGGTATCCCTGGGGATATATTTAATATGCCAATAAATCAACTGACATAAGTCAGTTGCATTTATACATAGGCCCTACTCAAATCCTGACCAACAGTGCCAGGATTCAATCCGGCAACCATGGGCACAACAGGTAAAAACCTTACTTTCTGTGTCACTTATCCAGCCTATTTTAAGCCAATTTTCGGGCCTGATCACCAGCTCCGTTTAATGGGGGTGTGTGTTGAACGTGTCTGATAACCTGTGTTTCTGTGAAGACTGTAGTAGTGGTTGTGTATCTGTGTTATGAACGGGGAAGGGGTAAGGGACTCGGGACTTGAGAGGTACTATCCCGACATTTGACCGGAGGAATTTTGGATATCCCCGGGGAAAATTAGAATCAGGATAGCCGCTGTGAGATCCGGGGTTTGAACCTCCAATCTCCAGACTTGCTGCACCTCTCTATCGCGGTGGTGATGCGTAATTTGATACGCACGGTTACACCACGGGGTTGCATGACAGAAGCAAAAAACTTTGATAGAAGAGGAGTTGTGGTAGTTATTTATCCATTCCAGGAATATGAAAGTATATGAGGCCAACTTTTAATCACATCCCTAGCATCTAAGTTTAGTAGCACATAGTTCCATGTACAGCATATTAAATCGGAATTCCAAGGCAATAGCAATATAGCAGAATATGCAGAATATTTAGCTAGAATAAAGTAATAAAACTGCAACAGCTGATTAAGATATAACATCTGGCAAAAGATGAACAGGTATTTTGCGAAGCGATGTACGGTTTAATATACTACATACATACTTACTTTTTTCGGCTTATCCCAATTAATTGGGGTCGCCGGAGCCAACCAGGCTCATTTTGGTTTTGGCCGGGGATTTAAAGCCGGATGCCCTTCCTGACGCCACGTGATTTTTCAGGTGAAAATTCCACCCCGCTGTCACCGGGATTCGAACCCCGGCCGTCCGGGTGAAAGACGAGCAGCTAAGCCACTGCGCCATCACGCTCCCCGTACGGTTTAATATACTGATATAACTTATTTCACGTTCAAGTTAACTAAGATGTCTTCCTTTGAAATTCGGGAAGATAGCGAAGTTCCTACAAACTATCCAGGTCTGAGGCGCCAACTTTTAACCCCTTCCCTATTACGTAGTTTTAGTAGCACATAGTTCCAAGTACAGCATATTGAAGTTGAATGTAAAGGCGATGTATAAACTCCTAGTTATTGAGTTATTTATTACACGAGGAGCAACATCATCTGGAGTTTTGTCGTGTCCGGTGGGAATAATAGCTGTGGTGTTGGTCTATTAAAGGTTTCTAACAGCACCGTGGACTTATTCTGTGTGCGTAGTTTTAATTAATTAAAATTACGGATTGGGAAAGGTTCCCAGAGGCTTGCAGCTTGTTATGATTCCAGCATATTCGTGGGATGACTCTGAAAATGAGCAATTTCCATCAGAATGGCCATATAAAAGTTATTAAACCAGAACCCACTTGGTTTTGTACAAAATATTCATGAATCCGGTATGATACCCTCTTAAGTACTGTTGATAAATATTATGTTCCACGCATTTCTTCTAAAAAAAATCAGAACTCCATTAGTCTAAATGAGCAATTGGATGTTATATCGGTACACGTAACAAAATTAAGCAAATATTTCTAGGGAGAAATCGTTCTCCAAAATAATACTAAAATTTGACCATCGTATTCATAGCTATAGCCGGCCCCGTGGTGTTGGGGTAGCGCACCTGCCTCGATTCCCGACCCCGTCAGGGATTTAAGAAATTGACGTGAGGGCTGGAACGGGTTGCACTCAGCCTCGTGAGGAATATTGAGTAGCTGTCTGAGAGTGAGGTAGCTCCCCGGTCAAGAAAACCAAGATTAATGGCCGAGGGGACCCGATGCGCTGACCACGCGTCACCCCAATATCAGCAGACCAAATGGCTGGGCAGCAGTCGCTTGGTAGGCCTAGGCCCTTCAAGGGCTGTAGTGCCAGGGGTTATTATTCACAGCTATATCTTAAAATGTACTGACACTGACGAAATTGTGTTATTGATGTTTCTTATGGACAGTTATAAACATTTCAATCAGCTGGTTTAGATCCATGCGTACTCATCCTCAGTCTCAGTCTATTGTTGTTTAATATGAAACAACTATACTGTAACTGTGTCGAGTTGTCTTCTAGCAGCTGGGGCGTGGTGGCTCAGAGGTCTAGCTGTATGCCTCTCACCAAGGCGGTCCGGGTTCGATTCCCGGTCAATGCATGTGAGATTTTCGAAGTGAAATGCCATGTCCTGTGGTTCGGATTCCACGTAAAAAGGAGGTCCCGTGGCTCATGATCTCAAGATTAACGGTCACGTTAAACTACAAGCTTCCTTTCCTTCCTTGTCTTCTAGCAATGGTTACAAAATGAATCAACATATACCTAAATACTCCTAGAAACGCAAATGTTCTCTGAACGGCCGCCATAATCATCTGAACTGAGAGTGTATGTCATCTCGGAAACATTTCTATCATGTTTGAAGAAAATTAAATTACAGATAGGCTTCACATTAATGATAATGTATGTCTACCCCTTATTACTCCTGTTTCCACGGGGTCGGGGATGAGATGTGATGAAATTCTAGGTGGTGGGTGGTTTTTACAGCCGGATGCTCTTGCTGACGCAAACCTCATGAGAGATGAAATTAATAAAGATAAATGAAACTGGGCAAGGATGTGGAAGGAAGCACCCGTGGCCTGTCAGAAGATACCGTTCCAGCATTTGTCTGGAGTTCAAAATGGGGAAACCTCGGACAACCTTTTCAAAGACGGCCGACGGTGGGGCATGAACCCATGTCTACCAAGTCTGCAGATAGCTTGGCCCCATGGTCTAGCGTCGCTAGTTAGCGAGCGTAGCTACCGACGTCGGTTTACATTAATGATAATACCGGTAATAATAATAATTATAATAATATCGATAATAATAATGACACGGTGGGTGAGTGGTCAACGTGTCGGTCTACTAACCCCCAAGCTTTCAGGTTCGCTCCTGGCCGTGGTAAGTGTTTTTTTGAAAGGCGGCAAAAATTACGACACCATGTCATACGATGTTGGCATGTCAAAGAACCATTTGAATTCAGTAGGCCGTGTTCATAATGGCGAAATTAATCTCGGGAGTTTCTGCCAACACAAAGTTCCTCATTTCTCTACTAGAAAGCGCTATAGTGTTGAAGGAGCTTAGATATCTAACCTCCTAGACTTTCATAGTGCTTCAAGGAACAACGAAATTCGACATGCAAGCTACCCTTTGGGTGTCAAATAAGAAAGCTTGCACCCAGCACCCAAGGCCATACGATATTAGTATTATATTATTATTATGCCATTAATAATATCGTATGGATACCTTGTATAGACCTTTCGAGTTGGAGCCATTTAGGTTATCTGCAGTACTCTTCGATTTCAACGTTTCGCTTGCACTGACATCTAGTAGTGAATACATATGAGCAGTGGCTGATATTAGACCTAATAATTGTGATACAAGCGATATATACAGGCGATATAAAACTTAGTAAGCTACGGATATTTCCCCTACTCAAAAGTCTGATTTCCTCCATCGAGAATCGAACCCACAGACTGGGGATCAAGAGTGGAACGCACTACCACTGATCCATCGAGGAAGGAGCAATAATAATAACAATAATAATAATAATAATAATAATCCTTAAAGTCATCCCTTCCGAATAGGTTAAAAATCAATGGCTACGCACAAATGACAGTACTCTCTCCAATATCCAATCCATAATCTATTGTAATTGAGTAGTTGCCCTAAAGTCCAGTATATGTGTATGTGATCTGACATACCCTACTTTATACTCACCATTTCTTTCTCTTTGCATCACTGCGAGAGTTCATCTGAGAGGAAAGATCAACAGCGCAGCGTTGTGCTTCGCTCATAAGTATACGTATTCAGATTTAACATACAGCAATCGATGTGTTGGAATACCTCTCACTACATTCAGAAATAAATCCTGCCATAGCAATGCGCGTAGAAGCTTCTCCATTCATACGTTCAACAAAACAGGAATAATGGATAGCTATCGCAATAAGCACCGCTCTAATGACCGAGGAGCTTCCCTGCTCCAATAATCCGTCCAGAACCTAGATTTCCGAGAAGAACAGAAGCATGAATATATGGGCTAATTATCTATTCATTTTTGACGTACTTACCAAACAACAGGCTGCTACGGCCAAGCAGTCGTGCTTAGTAATAAAAGGAGCAATGTGCATTGTGTATTTTCAATAGATTTAACTGATACCCACCTACACTGTCTGAGGTTAAATAATAATACTCGGTGTCGCCTCAGGTAACTAGCGTAGATCTGTTAAATTCAAATTTTTAAGGTGACGTACGTTCCAATATCAATGTTCTTCTAATACTGCTACCAAGCAGTGAAACGGGAATTCTATAAGCTGATATTTGAATAATTTGGTCTTTCCAAAATACAATACGAGGATACCTTGAGAGTCATCATCGTACGACCATCGAACGTAGAAATAATAGAAGAATAGGCGTTAGCCACGCCATATATGTTAGCCATCCAAGCCATTGTGGCGACATTCATACCAGCGCCATTTAAGTTTACAGCATTTTAAAGAAAAGTCTCGTACACTTAAATCAAATATACTATTTCTTTACCATACAGCAATGCGATGCCATGAGCAGAACAAGAGAATTTTAATAAGTTTTATCTTCGACCCTGACTATTATATGTCAGTAAACTGTACTATAATGAGGCTCATTATAACACTATTGTCATTATAAAACAGTTTCTCCCACCAATCAGAGCTCAAGAAACAGTTGTTTGACCAATTAGATAATTAGATGCGCTGAGTTCCACAGCCTTCTAATTTAAATTTCACTGCGTTGCCTAGGGTCATAGTGGGGTAATAGAGGAGGCCATGGGCAAATACAAGGCATTCTCTGCGTCCCATGCGCTCTATTCAGTTCATAAAACTGGCAAAATCTCGACAGATATTTATGAGTATTTATGTTCGAACATAAAATAGTTATAATAATTATCGTCGAACATAAACAGTCGTATGCAACTCGCCTATAATGGTAATTAAGACACTCGTATGGAAATTATAAAACTCGCATGCGCTCGTTTTATAAACATACTCGTGTCTTAATTATTGCCATTATAGGCTCGTTGCATTATGTACTATTATCTGTTTGCTATCTGATGATTATTTATCATGTATACCACACCGATGTTTCGTTAAAACTCTTCTTAAGACATATTACACCAATGAGTGTGAGATTATTTTGTGTCCAGTATTTTCTAACATTTATGGCCTTAGGCTTAGGTCTTCGATTTGATGTGAAATATAATGCTTTATTTGAATGGTTCAGCTGGAGAAACATCCTGGCCATAGAACAGAGATGACATTAATTGGCAAATATGTTCTCTTTCAAAATGTGAAGCACTGCGTGAGATGTTGCCAAATGAAACTGATTAATATTTCGTTCGTAAGGGTTAATGGAAACCGAAGTGTGGGAAACACGATATTATAATGTTGCTGAAAATGATGGGTGTGCATGAAATGTACCTTACTGTAATTCAAAGAAAGTAAGTAATCATTAGATTACTCAATTATATTTCTACAATATCACCGCCTACGATTGGGCTATGAACCTCAGAACTTCAAATACCCAGTATTTATCTGAAATAAGTGTCGTAAAACTGAGGAATGCCACATTAAGAATCATGCCAAAAATTATTGTGACCTGAAATCAATCCATTCAACTCAAGCTCCTTTCGCTTCTCTGAATACGCATCGTAGTTCGCAAGACTATGGGGGGCAGTGTGTGACATTGTTTTGTAATAATAATAATAATAATAATAATAAACTATATAAATGGCTTCTTAGTGTAAATTAATGACACCACGGCCAAGCCGTGTGCGTTAAATCACTCACCATAACTGCAGCGTGACCAGTGATCGGAGGGCGCTGACAGCGGCTATCCTGCGCGTGGTCTTTCCCTGTTTTTTCCACACTCCCGCCATGAAATGCCGGGATAGTGAGTTATTTCAAACCCCGGGGCACATACCCATTCCACGACCCTAGTTACACAGTCACAGCAGAAACACAGGCTATCACACAGATTCAACACACACCACACCAAAGTACACGAGGCTAATGACCAAGATGTCCCGAGTCCATAAAACGAATTAACAACAACAGACTGTAAATTAATGTGATTGTAACTGAAGAGCAAGATTTGAAAATGGAACTGTCCTTGGGACTCGAACCCTAGTCTGCTTCCAGGGATGTGTGCTTTCTGTCTACACCACGGTCTGTAATCGAGGAAAGCACACTTCTCGGTCTCCACTTGTACTCCACAATTGCATTCACTGTTTTATGTAATGTAATTTCTATCAAGCCTCATGTATTACGCTTTCTCAGGCGCAGACTAGCGTGGTGTAGGCACCTGCCCAGTATACGGAAGTTCCGGTGTCTCCACTGGTGTGTCTGTGTCGAGGCCCCTCAGTCTGAGACAAGTGATAACTATCGGAATTTATAAAATTTATCAGACAAGTTCTGAATGTACAGTATATGATAATTCTAAATAATAGAAATAAATATGTTTCTACAATTAAGCACATTTCCTGTTTCTTACTTACTTACTTACTTACTTACTTACTTAATTCCTGCCGCTCCTTCCGGAGCATAGGGCCTTGGCGAAATTTCTCCACGCAGTACCGTTCCTGGCCATTCTCTTCACTTGACTCTTGTTCTTGTCCATCTCTGCAATTTCATTTTCGATCGTCCTCTTCCAGGTCTTCTTAGGTCGACCTCGCTTCCTGGCGCCTTGAGGATTCCAGTCTAGCGCCGCCCTCTCAACAGCTCCGTCCGGCTTCCTTAGTGTGTGACCAATCCAGCGCCATTTCCTCTCCTTCATCTGGTTGCTAATCGGTTGTTGATTGGTGATGGTCCAAAGATCTTCATTTGAGATTATGTCCGGCCACCTCACATTCATGATGCGACGCAGACATCTGTTAATGAACACCTGTGGCTGGTTGTTAATCGGTTTTGTGACTTTCCATGTTTCACAGCCATAGAGAAGAATCGACTTTACGTTGCTATTGAAAAGGCGGAGCTTGCTTGGTCTTCCTGGAAATGTTTCTATTTCTCCAAATTGGGTAGAGCTGGACAAAGGCACCATTTGCCTTCCCGATACGGCTTTGAACATCTTCCTCTGCTCCCCCATCATTTGTGACTATACTTCCAAGGTAGAGGAAGGACTCAACTCGCTCAATTTCCTTTCCGTTGACTGTCAAGCTAGTCGTGACGTCAGAATGTATCCTCATCTCTTTGGTCTTGTTGGTGTTGTTCATCAGTCCTGCACGTTCTGCTTCTCTCTGCAACCTCCCCAGCTTATCTTCTGTTTGAATATTTGAAATTCCTCTCATTCCTGTAGTCATACATTAATGTGTGACTGATTTTAGCCTACTTTCGGTTTTTTGTAAAAGAAAAAAAGTAGACTTATGAAATCTACATGGGCCAAATGTCCGCGTGTTTGTCTGTCCCCCCATGTCAATTCAAACACGACAAAACCGAATTTAATCAAATTTGGTACAGAGGTAGCACTAGCGAAGGGCAGTTCAGTGTCATGCTTCATATCGCCACCATCTTAACCAAAACAAAACGGCGACCACCCTAATGTTCAAAGTTTCAATCAAATTACGCCTAACCCATCATCAAATCCTTAATGAAACTTGGAACAACATACCTTCACGTGGGAAGAGCTTTGCGAATTAACGACAAGGTCATCAGCCACACAATTTCAATATGGCGGCCGTGCAATTCTTGCTAGCATTAGCCTATAATCCATAAATTATGATCCTATGGATTGATGTTCACAGCACTTGACATTCAAATAGTTTTATATAAGGACCCCCCTGTTACAAACGTTATGTCTATACGAGCGTGAAAATTACGCATAGGCACCAGCTTGAAATTATCATATATATAAATAAATAATTTTCAACCCCTTAAGAGTTACAGTACCATAAATTAGTAACAAGGCAGGACTGTATTATGTCCTTGCCCGGCCAATGCAAAAGAACAGACTCTCCACACATTCAAATTAGTGACTGCGCGAACAATAATTAGAACATCAAAATCATCAATTCAGTACGTAATTGGGTACTCACGACAAATACTGCCAAGAGGTATCATATAAGCTCTTATTTGCGTTAGTCACAAGATTATCACACTGAATATAGCGCACAGCGGTGATCTTGAAACTTCCAAACAAAATTATAACTTTCGGTATCCTGGAGCTATAATAACGAACTTTAAACATAGAAACTCGTAAGTCTTTTCTTATGCCCTATGCAAACGTTCAGTGACTCCATACATTCAAGATGGCGGCTAGGCGTGCTACTAAAATACATAAAATTAATAAAAAATTATTATTAGAAAAATTAAGACCGAACTTGGTAGGAGAGGATTATTATATAAAAGGCGTCAGAAACCTTAGTGATGAATCTATCGTACTGAATATAGCGTCCAGCGGCCATCCTGTGGTTTCATAATTTATCAGAATTTAATAACTTTCCATGTTTCAGAATTAGAATAACGAAAATTAGTTATAAGGTAGAAACCTATATTGAGTATCGAATGTCTAAACAAAATAACAGAATCTCTAAATAATCATGATGGTGGCTTGGCGAAATGTTTAAACGAAAAAGTGAATCATTAAGAATGTAATTGCACAATTAAAGCGAAACTTAGTAATAAAAAAGTACTATAGGATCTTTCTCAAATGAGCCATACAAATGACACACTGAATACAACGCGTGGTGGCCATCTTGAAAGCATAGTATGATAATTAATAACTCGATGTATTCTTAAGATACAACCACGAAAATCAGCAGTAATGTAGAACCTTGTATGTGGCTTCCTGTGACCATGTCAAAAGAACATCGACTCCATAGTTCATGATGGCGTCTGGGCGTGTTCATAAGGCTTGAATATTAACTCACGATATAATGGCACAATTAACGCAACATTTAGTGAGAGAGGAGTACGTTACAAAGGAATATCACATACTATAGCGCGCAGCGACCATCTTGAAATTAAAGTAGAACCGTATATGGGCTTTGTATGCCAAAGGCGAAAGAACATCACGCCAATTTATCAGGATTATGGCTAAGCATAGTATTAAAACTTCAACATCAATAACTCAGGATCCAATTGCGCAATTAACATGAAACTTTGTAATAGGGGAGAAACATATATGATACCACGGTTGCAGTAGATAAGAGACTACCACAGTGCATATAGCACGTAGCCGCCATCTCGAATATGAAAGATTTTACAGTAATATCGACAGTCCACTATTTATTAGTTACTATGATGAAACGCAGGAAATATGAATATAAAATGATATCTCTACAGAAGACGCAAGGTAAACGATCCCATACATTCAAGATGGTAGATGGGCGTACTTTTCTAATGTTCCAATCAATTCCTCTGGATGCAAAAGTGGAATTACAACAAAATTTAGTGAATGGGGAGTCTTTGGCTATATTGGGTACAACATTTAACATTCATCAAAGGAACGTTTGATTATACTCGTTGATAAGGACAAAGAGTCATATCACTATACCCATACATTTAGGAAACAGCAGGCTACATGTTCTTTATAGAACATCTTGTTTCAGAAGAGAAATCAAGTCACACACACAGAAAGACAACCGAATAAACATAATTATATCTGATATGCTGTATATGATTGACAGCTCTTGGGGAGGAGAATAATGCAGGGCTGGGAACGTATAAATCCCGATATCCCCCGTCCTTTGCCAGACACACCCAGAGCTGCCCCATTTTCAAATCTCAATCTTCGAAGTAGTATTCGAATGTACATATCACAATTAGTGACTTGTCCACCACTTCTCTTTGTTCACACTCGTTTATCCTCAGTTTGGTTTCACCCTCAGTATTCACCTTAATCCAGGCCTCTCCAGGATTTGTGGTCTCGGTGCGCGAGTCTGTGCCGGCTGCGTGCCGAGAAGAGGGTTAGCACACCATCCATCTCTTAGATAGTGTTGAATGTGGAGTCTGGCGATGTGTTTCAGTTAGGCATGGGGAGGGACTACCTCGACTCGCTGTGTCTGAGGAAACCCTTTTGACTGGCATTTGTGTTTCATGGGCTAAATACCAGAACATCCTGATTCGAATTCAAATAATGATAGGCGTAAATATTAACGAGAAATAATGAGAGGAAAAGCTCCATTGCACAATGGTAGCCTGTTATTTCTTACATCATCCCTTTGTAGACAGCTTTGAAGTCATTTTTCAGTGTAGCCTTATTGACAATTGATATTACACTTTTCATTTGGTCAACCCAATATAATCTCAATTACTGGGACATGCGAAATAAACCCGAAAAAATGCATATGGTTAAAATAGTATTGGATACAGATGACCGTTTCCGAACTCTGTAGACGTGGATTCAAACCGCACCATGGACCGTCATTGAAATGGTTTTCCGTGGTCACCCCGTTTACAACTCCACGCAAATACCGGGATGGTACCCTCTGACTGGCCACGGCCGCTTCCTTCCATCTCCTTGCCCAGTTTCATTCATGTTCATTCTTTTCATCTTTCATCAACTCCTCTCACGAGGTTTCCGTGAGGAAGGGCATCCGACCGTAAAATTCACTCACCACATAGACTATCACCGCATCTCATCCCCAACTCCGTTGAAATTGGAAAAATGAGGGGTAGAAATACATATCGAGCATTGTTTGGTGAGGCCTGCTTTGGGCTGTTGCTACTTGGATATAACGTGAGATTCTTGACTACAGAAGTAGGATGGGTTGGAGAATATTTTGTGACTGAAATTGCCGTGTGGTATGGCAGATACCAAGCAGGTCTTTGTTTGCCAGGGTGTAAAGAAAGAAACTACGGAAATCTACTTCAAGGCTGCATGAAAGTGGGATACCAACCTTCCTTTCTTCGCAGTTGTCCTCATAAGACTCAGTGGATCCCGTTCTAACCCGCATACCATGATTTTAATTAGCGTGGGTAATTGGCGATTTTTGGTTAATCGATTAATAATTCGATTAAACGAATAATTTGAAATCAATCGTAAAGAGTAATCGATTAATCGACTAGCCGTACAATCGATTAGTCGATTAACCGAATAATAGACTAATTGGCTAACAAAAGAATCTATTTATCGGGTAAGCAAAAAATCGGTTAATTGATTAGTAGACATTAGATTAGAAAAAGAAGTCTAAATGAGAGGTCATCGCTTAAGTTGAGTTACACTTATTTTCGGGATGACGTACAGAGATCTTTAAATATAACTTTTTGCCTAAATATACAAAGTGTTCTTAATTCTTTAGGCTAACAATAACCAAATAAGAGTCAGTGACAGTGGGAGGACAAAGATAAATCAAATTGGGAAGGATTTCAAAAACAGAAAACGAAGAGTTTTCAGTAAAGATTTGAATTCAAGTTCAATGTTTAGAATTTAGGACAGGAACAATTTCGTTTTACTATGTTCAATCTAGTTTTCACAATGAAGGTAGAGTACTTTAAAAATATATGATACAACATATATTTATGTTCGACGATGTCGAAATGTAAATATTTTATGTCAGAAAACTGTATCATAATGAGGGCCATTATAACAATATTCTTCATTATGAAACAGTTTCTCCAGCCAATCAGAGCTCATTCATTGACCAATTAGGTAAGGATAACTTCGCGCATGTGCTCAAAATCCAACATGTCGGACATGAATTAGCCTACATGATTTGAAAGTCCAAATTGGTTATCGGATCAACCATTGTACTGTAGTTACAATTCCAAACACAAAGACAAAATCAGCACGAACCGTTACGGTAACAAGAAAATACTATGACATATGCAAGAAATTTATGAATCTACGTCCAGAAGTTAGCAACTCAGCATCCTTCTATATAAATCACCGACTTGGAAAGTGCACCGTCCCATATACTCGCGTAAATAAACTGGCGAATATGAGACAAGAAATTGCACTGCACCTTAATAACCCCAACACCAATTTCTCTACAGCACATTGCTTTCATACGACTTCGGTGACAATATTAGTGAATGCTAGTTCTGATAGGCACTAGACATCATGCAGGCTGTGAACAATAGCATTGCCAAGCAAAGTAAATGGTCTCTGCTTTCGAAATTCTATGACCCACTCATGCGCTCTGTTCAGTCAGCACAGTCAGCGCGCTCTGTTCACTAACTGAAGTTACTGAATCCCACAGATATTTATGAATCTTCTTCTTCCTAGCATTAATCCCTTGCGGGGTCTGCTACTTTGCTACATCTCCTCCACTTCTTTCGGTGGTTGACATCTTCTGGTGTTAGACCAACAGCGTGTATGTCAGCCCTGATGTTGTCAGTCCACCGCTTTATGAATATTTATGTTAAAACATATAATAAAGTTATAATTATCGTAAACAGTCGTATGCAACTCGCCTATAATGGTAATTAAGACACTCGTATGAAAATTATAAAACTCGCATACGCTCGTTTTATAAACATACTCGTGTCTTAATTATTGCCATTATAGGCTCGTTGCATAATGTACTATATGTATTATATATCACTTAAAATAATAAAATATAATATATCATATGAAACATTCTGAAATTACCGCGTCAAATTAGAGATTATAATTATGATTCTCAGAAATAAGAATACTTTCCCAATATACTGTATACAGTAGACTGTGTGTGATTTGGTTATTAACATTATTGACTGTCACCACGGAGGTCTGGGTTCGATTCCTGGCTCTGCCTTCATGAGGCAGAAGTGAGAATAGGATACGGTAATGCTGGAATGGTACACATGACCACGATGTTCCAAAGCCCCTAAATGAATTAATAACAACGGACTGCATGAGGAAAGTGGCTCAGTGACACTTCGTTTGTATTCCCCATGCTTCACTTCCGCAGAGAGGACATGAAACTTTTCCAGTCTCCACAGTCGACCACAATGGTTCTTGAATCCTAGGGTCTCCATCCTATAACCATTAAAGGAGAACTGGCAGAATACACGCGTTATGTCCTATCATAAAGTAGTGTGGCTTTCTAGAATAGTGGCAGTTAAGGCTTTGGTCGCTTAATGGAGTTGTCGTTTCTGATACACATTGTCAGAGTGTGTTAATGCCCCCTTAAAATGAAGTTGTTCATTTATTCTAGGGGTTTGGAACATCTTGGTCATCAGCCCCTTGTATCTGGGTGTGTGTTCTATTTGCCTGATAACCTGCGTTTCTCTGGTGAGTGTGGTGTTGGGTGTAACTGCAGCTATTTAGGGTCGGGGATAAGGTAGGTGCCCCGGAACTTGAAATAAAGTACTATCCCGACATTTTCCTCGATGGAATGTGGAAATCTCCTGGGAAAGTGCCGATCTCAGGACGTTTTGCAGCTCCCCATCGTGGTCGTGGTGAGAGATTTAACACGTACGGCTATGCCATGGGTCTTAAAATGTGTGTTTTCTAGTTATACAAGTAACGTTATAATTTAACCTACAATTACGTTCAGCAGCTTTATTTAGGAACTTGGACATTATAGTCATCAGCCCCGTGTACTTTTGTGAGTACAGAATGAGTTGTTGTTGACTCATTTTGGGACTGTGCGACAGCGTGGTCATGTAGCGATGTGTACTTGGGTGTGTGTTGAATCTGTCTGATAACCTACGTCATTGTGATGGCTATGATAGTGTGTGTATTTGTAATTGAAGAAGGATCTGTATAGGAGGCGGCCGTGGCCTTAATTTAGGAACCAACAATTTGCCTGGAGTAGAAGTAAGAAATCACACGGAAAATCACTGTTCCCAGTTTTGCCCCACGAGACTGAATGTCCTCCGTTCCAGCCCTCAGACCGGAATTAATTTTCTTGACAGAGCCGTGATCCGAACCCGGACCTTCGCGGTGGCAGCCAAGAATGCTAGCAATTACGCATCGAGGCCTTATATCAAGCACATGACGATCATATTATCAGGAAATAGTGTTTGATCTGCATGGAATAGCGAACCTTCGATTTATTGACAATACTACAGTCAGCACAGAAACACAGGTTATCAGACAAACCAAACACACACCTAAATGCACGAGCCCGATGATAGAGGTTTCTGTAACCCCTAAAATTAATTAACAACAACAGAACTATTCAGCGCATTTGTTCAAAGATCAGTTAAAAGTATTCATCCACTTCTGGCAATCTCTTGCGAAAACATTGTTGTTTTTGTATCTTTTGAGGTGCTTGGACATCGTGGTTATATAGCCCCGTGTAGTTAGGTGTGTGTGGAATTTTGTCTGATAACCAGTGTAATTGTGATGACTGTATTAATGTGTGTATTTGTAATTCAGATGAGGATGGGGAAGGAGACGGCCATGGCCTCAAGTTAGGTACCATCCCGGCATTTGCCTGGAGTAGTAGTGGGAAACCACGGAAAACCACTCCCAGGATGACTGACGTGTGAATCGAACCCACCCCCTCTCAGGTTTGCCTCACGAAGCTTAGTGTAGTCCGTTCCAACTCCCAGACCAGAATTTCATTTCTTGGCAGAACCGGGAATTCAACCTGGACCTCCTGGGCGACAGGCCAAGAATGCTAGCCGCAATATTACGAGGTGTTCACTTGTGAAAAGACGATCCCAAGTGAATGGAATAAAGGATTGCACTGAATTGTCCCAAAGAAGGGTGGACTGGTTCTATTGAACAACCGTCAGGGCATCCCCAGCAAGGTTTATCACATATGATCCAGAATATGATTAATGCGCTAATGGATGTTAAGCTAACAAGACAAACAGGCTGGAGTTTGGGAGCACACAGGGGTTCCATTAGCTAATTAATTTTTCGGTGGTCGTTTGAGTGTAAGGAAATGCGCAAAGCGGTGCTGTGTTTATTCCAAAGAGTGTGTTTGCAGTATTTGGGGGTAAAGTGGAAGCCATAATTACTAGAGAAATATTGCAGTGACACTGCTACGTAAGGTGAGAAACTATATTAGGAGACAGAGTTTGGTGAGTTAGTGCTTAAAAGTAACAGTTAACGTCACTTACCAAAAAAAGTAGTTCTTGTTTATTTATTTATGGACTTTGTGACATCGTGGCCATGAAGCCCCGTCTACTTGGATGTTTGTGTCTGGCATTTGTCAGAAAACCTGTCTTACAGTGGTGGCTGTATTAATGTGTGTATTTGTAATTCAGGTTAGGGTTGGGAAGGAGGCGGCCGTGGCTTTAAGTTAGGAACCCTCCCAGCATTTTCCTAGAGAAGAAAATGGAAACCACGAAAGCCTCTTCCGGGATGGCTGAGGTGGGAATCGAACCCACCTCTTCTCAGTTTTTCCTCACAAGACTAAGTGAACTCCGTTTTACCCCTCTGACCAGAATTAAATTTCTTGGCAGAGCCGGGAATAGAATCTGGGTCTCTGCGGTGAGAGCCAAGAATGCTAGCCACTACGCAACGAGGCGGACCAAGTTTAGAATTAATAAATACACTAAATTTTGCTACTGGTTATTTTTAAGAACAACAAATGCCATATCTCTCCTGCTACTGAAACGAACTATCCACTGCCCAATCTAGACCTTTCTTAATTTGAATGTTATACTGTATTTCAATTACCTTACAACTAACTCAATGGAGTAACACACAAAATTATTAGTAGGGAAGGCCATTTATTCAAACTCCTTCCAGCGCGTTTCAACCATTAGTAACGCATGTTCTGCAATTCTAATCTTCCTAATTATATGACTGTCGCTCAAGTCTCCTTCTCTAGGTATTGTATGCAGTCTGAACATTATGGAACCATTAGTCAGGTAACGAGGAGTGCGGCGTCTGTCAGCTCTCTTTACAAATACCTGTTGTTGTGGCTTATTTTAGGGACTGCGACATCGTGGTCATATATCCCCGTGCATTCGAGTGTGTGTGGAATTTGTGTGATAGCCGGTGTTATTGTTTTGCCTATTGGGCAATTGTAAATTGGGGATAGGATTGGGAAATAGACGGCGTGGCCTCAAGTTAGGAACTATCTCAGCATTACCTGGAGTAGAAGTGGGAAACAACGGAAAACCACTTCCACAATGGCTGAGGAGAGAATCGAACCCTTCTTTTCTCAGTTTTGTCCCACAAGGCTGTGTGTATCCCGTTCCAGTCCTCACACCAGGATTGAAATTTCTTGGCAGCGCCGGAAATTGAACCAGGACCTCCGGGGCGACAGTCAATAACGCTAACCACTACACCACGAGGTGGTCAAATTACAAATACCAAATTTACCAAATGGTCAAATTGGCTGTATGTCTCCTTTGAATTACTGACCTAGAATGTCAAGGAATCTTTTAAAATATATCGCTCTATCAAATGGAATTTCCGAACACGCCTCCGAGAAGATTGTTGTGCTTGTTAATTCACAATTTCGGTTATCAGGCCCGTGTACTTGGGTGTGTGTTGAATTTGTCTTACCACCTCGTGGTGCAGTGACTATCATTCTTGGTTGTCATCCCAGAGGTCCAGGTTTGATTCCTGGCACTCCCAAGAAATTTAATTCTGGTCTGAGCACTGGGACGGGAACCTCTTGAGACAGAACTGATATGAGATGGTTCTATTCCCACTTCAATCATCCTAGAAGTGGTTGTCCGTGGTTTTCCCAATTAGGCAAATGCCGGAATGGCACCCAAATGAATGCCCCGACGACCTCAAATCCAAATTCTAGCCGCAAATAGAAATACATACACTAGTACAGTGACACAGGCAACAGATAGATTTCATACTCACCCAAATACACAAGGTCACGTTGTCACGAAGCTCCTTGAAGAATTAACATCAGCAGCAATGAATAAGTAGGGTCTAGTCTAGCTACCACAAGGACGTGCCCATCGTGTGTACCTGAGTTTTGGACTGTAAAAGATCAAGACTTCCTTTGAAGCAACTACCAAAGGAATGTAAACACTCAGAGAATAAGCTTTCCAAACTGGCACATCAACCTTTGAAGCAAATGTTCCCTTGTGTGATATTACTTATAAAACTGCTGTGACAAAAGAACGTAGCCCTACAATAAAATGTTCACCTGCTGAAGTTCTCAGGACAGTCTTCTTGTAACTGTTTATACGCTAAGACGAGCTAATGGAGGGGGATGTACGCTCTGGCTCCACGTGGTGATTAACACTATCCAGAATTAAGGAACGTGTAAAAATGTATCGGGAACGGTTAATCCAAAAGATACAGACAAAATAATTTACAAAAATGTTTTGTAATATTGACTATGGTAATGGCACTGTAACCTCCTTAAAGTTGCACGTTTGACACTCAAAATCTCTTATTGTGATGCTGTACTGATCGCGACTGACAGGTTCAAGGTTCCAAATACGTATGAAACTTTTAGGAGGTTACAGTGTATCAAATTCTTAATTTTTAAATCATTTATACTTGAAAATTTCTAATTTTATCCTGGTAAATTTGTATCATAGTTTAGGAAAAACTTACAATGGATTTCTTTCATCTTATTATCACTATTACTCTGACCCCACGGCATAGCCATGCGCATAGCCAATCGCCATGGAGAGATGCAGCTAGTCCGGAGATCGGCGCGGCGGTACGAATCTCGGCAACAACAGAGGCTATTCTGAGTGTGGTTTTCCAACACTTCTTCCCAGCAAATGCCGGGATAGTACCTTATTTAAAGTCCCAGGGCACCTACCCCATTATTGACCTTAATATAATTACAGTTACAAACACTACAACAATCACCAGAGAAACACAGGTTATCAGACAAATTGAACGCACACCTAAGTACACATAGCTGATGACTTAGATGTTCCAAGTCTCTAAAAGGAGTTCACAACAACCAAAACAACTATCACTGTGTTCATTTTCGGTTAAGGTATCCACTAATAAATAATTCAAGTCAGTAGTTCGTTCATTAACACTACCATTACTGCCCACTAATTGTTCTGAAATACCTAATTCTGTGGGAAAAGAGAAAAATGAAGTCATCTTTACATGCAAACGTTGTCATAACTGAACTGTCATTAACACACAAGAATAACAAACATTACGAAGTCTATTACAAATCCCGATAACTATTGTACTGTAAATAGGGGAAATTGTTCTTGCGGACACCGTCCGATACTGATAGCTCTACAATACGTGAACATGCAACAGTCGTCTGACGAGTCCTGAAAGTACAGGGTGATATTTTTGCTGCAGTGGGGCGAGCGGCCAGTTTACCAGACACGCGCACGCCTTCGGTCAGCCAACCGAACTTGGTTCCGCAGATTGCGCGGAGGTAGAAACTTTAACTGAGTATATTAATTAATGGTAAATTCACCAGCAAATCATGATTAGAGAACTTACCTTTTCACAGAAGATGGTAAAATCGTTCTCCTTCAGCTGACAGAAATTAGCGTTCACACATTGTAATTCTCCTTCCGTGTCAACTGCCCTTATATTAGACATACTTCCTTCTCGTGTGTGTTTTAATCCATAGTGAAACATCGCTCTAGTGGCGTCTCTTCGTAAGACTATGAACTGAGTATTCGGACTGTAGGAGGTACTGTAAGGAACTAATATACCTGACCGGAATGTGTGGAATTCGGGTTAATATCCCCATTGCAGTCACATCTTACTCAACAATTAACTTGTTATAGTTGCTTTATTTAGATGCTATGGATATTTCAAACATCAATTCGTGTACAAGAGGGTGGTTGAAATGTATGCGATAAATTCGTTTCAACTTTTCAGTTACTTGTTAGCCTATCTTATTTTCATTGTTATAAATAGGGCTCGGATTTTTAGGTGCTAAAAATCGGGAAAATATGTATTTTTTATGTATTAAAATACCTGAAATATGTGACAAAAAAGTAAAAATATTTAATTATAATTTAGTTTATTAATGTGCATATTAACAATATGCAGTACTCACGAATGCAATTTATGCTATGCCTCACTGTCTACTGAAGAATTACAATACACAACGAGACACACCTTCAGGTTGTCCATCACAAATGACCGACGATTATCGCGAAACACTTCTTCTGAAGGCGCGAAACTGCGGCAATATGTTCCTTGCCCTTGAGGTGTTGTATAACTTGAGATCGCTGTTCAGTCTTGATGCTTTCCCACATGGTTGGCAGAACAGAACACCCCCACCAAAAGTAAAATGATCTTTATATTCTGAAACATTCTGCTGCAGACAATAACTTGTAGTTGCTTTTACATTAGGCCTCGTAGAACTGCCTTACACTTTACAGTGCCAGAAATGAACTGCATGTCAGTTACATTTTTTCCAGGTAGCTGGAGGTGTGAGTTCTAGCGCATGGTGCAATATGGCTATGGACGAGGAAATCCCCGGCTTCCACAGTGAGTGGTACGGGTCGACAAGTTAAGAATAACACAGTTGCAAGCTGACATACGCTCTGCATGAAGATTAGATAGCTCACAGGTTCTTCCCGTTGAAGTAACACAGAACAAAAATGCAATAAACTGCAAGATCTAGCATACTGATTTAAAAAACATGTAAATATTATGCCTTTTTATGTGCTAATAAGTGAAAAACAGGAATTTATTTATAGAAAGAATGCTTAAATATGTATTTACATAAAAAAATATTTATTTACCTAAAAATCCGAGCCTTAGTTATAAAATAGTACCATGTGCAAATGAAATCATTAGGGTTTAGAACTGGATACGTGCCCCAGGCTTTGCAATAATGAATTTTCCTTGAGAGAATATGGAGGAACCAGGGGGAATGATACTTTCTGGATGGTCAATCTCAATAGCATAATCTCCAAAGAAAGAGCTAATGATTAATTATTATCGTGGAGCATCGGTTAGTCCGCTCAGCTCAACATATGTAGAAGAGACCCTCGGTACGGACATCGACCATCTCAGTCCAGAATGAAGTCTACCTACAGTAGGTAGAAGAGCTTCCACAAATCAACAAAGCCTCTGAAAGTATGTAGGCCTATTGTCTAAGCCGGGAAACAGCTAAAAGGAAGACTCGGATATCTTATCTTCGGGATTGGATGGAATCAACTTAAGATCTACCAGCTAGCATACTGATTTCTGGACCATACATAAGACACTCATTCGAATGAGATATCCCCTGCGAATGTGGTGAAGCGCTGTGGAACATTCCTGCGTGTGTGTTCATCGTGTTCTCAGGAAGATTTGACATTCGCCAGACTAAATGCAATTTATGTGGTCAACATTCGTTCGATGTAATCTAGAGTGTACTCCTGATACGAAATAATACCAATGTTATGGGTTGTACGTCCCATTTAACTACTGCGGCTTTTAGAGACGCCGGGGTGCCGGAATTTTGCCCCGAAGGGGATCATTAACGTGCTAGTAAATCTACTGGCAGTGCTCCCTCACATTTAAGCACCCTCAAATGCCAACTGCCTGCACCGGGATTCGATCTCGCTATCCTGGGCTCAGCAGGCGAGAACGTTACCGCTGAACCACGCAGCCAGTCACTCCTGATACAAAAAACGAAGATTAAGTGTGTAGGGTGTCTCAAGTGTAAAAGGACATACTGTATATTGATGATATTTCAGGTAGTTTTTGACAAACACCGTAGGATAATAAAACCAAAGCGAAATTTGAAAGAGACTGAAGGAATAATTATAATAATACCAATACTAATAAAAATAATAATAATCATATATATTATTTCAGTAGTATAGATCCCTCCTGTGGCGCTCGCAAGCGACCGATCGTGACACATGAGCATTCAAATGAAACAGAATAGATATTAGCAGTGACGTATTGCACTCTAATTTCATAAATACATGTATCTATAATTTCTTTAAAAAATTGCTTTTGAAAAATTGTACGAAGTGTGCGATTTGCATATACTGTTGCTGTTTGAAAATACGCTCTATAATTGCTGTCCACTTCACATTTTGGCCGCTGTGACGCCTGTTTCATGTCAATTGAACATTCTGAGGTCTTTCCTTCATCATTTTGCATGGATTTCAGAAACAGTAAATCAAAGGAATGAGTACTCAAATCGTATAATTTCATAAATATCGAATAACCTGTGAGTGTTATGATGATCCAATGTTCACTGATTGCCTTCTTACGGTAGGGAACGTAGAACTTTGAATTCTAACTGAAATGTAAATAGTGATCTATAATCATTTGGTTGATGAAAAAAACATAACCTTTCTCCTTAAGTCTCTGATTATAACCCTATTGGGGAAAGTGTGGTTAAGGAACATGCGAGATTTCTCGCACGGGT
Organism: Meconema thalassinum; assembly: GCA_946902985.2. Classification (NCBI taxonomy): domain Eukaryota; kingdom Metazoa; phylum Arthropoda; class Insecta; order Orthoptera; family Tettigoniidae; genus Meconema; species Meconema thalassinum. The sequence goes on from OX336389.2 coordinate 354,531,100, forward strand.
CCGCTAGTAATAATAATAATAATAATAATAATTTTTCTTCGTGTGGCTTCCTGAGAGGCCGAGTGCAGGTCTTTCTAGTCGACGCCCATGGGCGACCTGCGCGTCGGGAGGAGAGATGGAATGGGTGAATAGGAATGAAACTGGGCAAGGATGTGGAAGGGAGCGGCCGTGGCCAGTCAGGTGGTACCGTCCCAGCATTTGCCTGGTGTTGAAAATGGGAAACCACGGAAAACCATTTCAAGGGCGGCCGATGGAGGGGCTCGAACCCTTGCGTCTACCGAGTCAGCAGAGAGCTTGGCCCCATAGCCTAACACTGTGGTTTAGCCAGCGTAGCCACTGCTGTCGGTAATAATAATAATAATAATAATAATAATAAAAGCCCAAGTAGTTAAACGGTACGTAAAAACAATAACATTGATGATGACGATGATAATTGTTGTTTTTAGGGACCTAACATCTAGGTTATCGGCCCCTAGTGGTCTGGGTGACAGCGAAAATGACTATGAAATGAAAACCATAACGAAAACCAAGGAAGATTGAAAAGATTCACAAAATGTAGAGTGGAAGTACTTACAAAAGGTAATTTGGATAGAAAAAGATTTACAAAATGTAATTTAGATACACGGGGAGCCAATTCAAGAAACAGTGCGGGAATCTTAAAGAGAAAAGGAAATAAAATGAAAAGAAAAAGAAGGATGATCCCTAGAAGAAAGAGGGATCAGGAAAGATGAGAGAAGTGCCAATTAAGGCTGGAAAGGAAGAGACTCCCTAGGACTCAGATACCCTAATACCGGTGGGGTTGGAAGAGAACAAAAGTTGACCAAGAGAGATCGACAGGAAAGGAGATGGAGTGGAGCCCGGCACAAGTAAGTGGAAGCAATGCCCTCAGCTGGGGTCCCGTGGTCACCAACTCACGTCCCACTAGATGTGAGCCCCTGGAGGGGAACAATAACATTAATATTATGATTAGTATTATATTATTATTCATAATATTAATACTAATAATAATATGGTTTAATACTCCCACTAACTGTTGTGGTTTCAGAGACGTGTGACTGGCGATAACGAGCCAGTGTAACCAATTGGCACTGATTGCTCGCACTTTTTGCTTGATGTTCCCAGATCTTTGACATCCAGCAGCCCATTGCAGTCGTGAGTTGTGAATTACTGAGTATGATTACGCGTTGTTGTTGTTGTTGTTGACTCGGTAAGGGGTTTTGCGACATAGCAGTCATTTATCCCCGTGTAGTTAGGTGTGTGTGAGATTTGTCTCATAACCTGTCTTAGTGTGATGGCTGTAGTTGTATATTTGTAATTCAGGTGTGGATTGGGAAGGACGATTTATTTTTATAAAGAAAGAAAGAAAGAAAGAAAGAAAGAAAGAAAGAACACTAACGGTTACAAAGGAACGCACGTAGGTTTCTTGTTGTGTTACAAAAGTCTTTTATTTGTCATGTTACCAGACAAATTGAAAACACACTCAAATACACTGGTCTGAAGACCAAAATATTCCAGTTCACTAAATTAAGTAACAACAACAATAAAATTCATTTCGAGGTAAGGCGCATATTGTTGTGGAGATAATTGTAAAATTTGAAAATATCATTCTGGTGAATATCATAAACCTAGCTTCCAGTTGTCTCGTGGACATGCAAGTTAGAATGAGAATGGATTTTGCAGCACTGAAATAAATCTGTCAATTCAAACGATATAAGCATTCAAACTTTGCTGTAACGTACTTCATCCCTAAATTGGAGACATGCTTATCCTGTACCGTGTATACAAGTTGTAATCTTGACAGAAGACAGTAGCAGTGATGACCACATGGTACGTAACTCGGCGGCTGACTTACGACTCAGAGCGATGTACTGAATAAGACGGTTGTCATAATAATTGTAGTTCCTACAGTGATATGTTCTGCACTAACTTGTCAGACACTGTTGAATGACGCCATTCAGCAAGAGATTCTTGTATTGCTTTCTCATAGAAGAACTCTTCCATATTCAGTTGCCCTTTGACTCCTTCGCATACCCTGCAAGGAACTCCAGAGTGATTCTATTTGGATATGTATAATGTTTGCCAAACAAGAGAGCCAGAATTATATTTCAACGTAAATTTATGTTCCAGGTTTCAAAACTCCATTAACAATTGCCTACTGAGGTATTTATTTCAAATATGGATGAATATGTTCCCACAGAACATGCCCCAAAACACCCTGCAACACCCTGCATCTTCTTAAAGAAAAATCATCCAGTTCTTTAAATATATGGTTGGTTATTTTGGAATACATGGCAACACTGCCATTATCATGTTGGAAGGCAATTTTTCAGTGTTATTAAATGCAATTTGAAATGCTTTTCAGTCGATCTAAACGATTTTACTCAATTGTGATAGATGTTATTTCCTATACTTAAAACATTACATGAGATTAATACATTCCCTGTAAACCCTTAGATTACTAGTTTCGATCGTCAAGCGATCATCATTAGATCACTTACTCTCAGCCTTGCGGTGCTATCATCTTAGCCTGAGTGTAAGGGATTTGATGGTGATCGCTTGACGATCGAAACTAGTGATCTATGAGTGTACAGGGAATTTATTAATCTCATGCAGCCTAATTGATTTCAGGTTTAGGTAATATCATCCATTACTATTGGGTAAAATCGTGTTGACCGACTGAAAAGCATTTCTTTAACACTTGCAGTGTCGGAATTCGAACCATGAACCTGCAGAAATTGAAGTTTCTTACTCCAGCACGTACTATTAGAATAGCGTATATGTCCGCTTGTTAATATGGTGCCCCCTATTCATATGATCCGCCTCGTTGCGTAGTGGCTAGTATTCTTGACTGCCACCACGGAGGCCCGGGTTCGATTCCCGACTCTGCCAAGAAATGTAATTCTGGTCTGAAGGCTGGACGTGGTACACTCAGCCTCGTGAGGCAAAACTGAGAAAAGGCGGGTTTGATTTCTACCTCAGCCATCCTGGAAATAGTTTTCATTGGTTTTCCACATCTACTCCTGGCAAATGCCTGGGAGATGGTACGTAGCTTATGGTCACGGTCGCTTCCTACCCAAATCCTACCTCAATTACAAACACACACATTAGTACACACATCACAATGACACAGGTTATCAGACAAATTCTACACATACCCAAGTACACGGGACAAAATGACCACGATGTCGCATATCCCCTAAAAGAATCAATAACAACAACCTTCTCATGAGAGAGAAAGGATCATTTTAATATCATTGGATATTATCAGTGACGAACGAGCGCGCAAGAGTTATACTATAGTATAACTATAGAAGAGACTATTTCAATATATATGGTCTGTTGATGCTAATTGAACGTGCTAAATCATTAGCCAAAGCGCGGTGTATCCATGTTTCACTGTGGGAGTAATCGTGTGCTTCCTGTAACGTGAGTGATAACGTATTAAATATCACCATGGACCAAACCCAGCTTAACCGACCTGCTGGGTTCAGCACGCCACGCCACGCCACGCCACGCCACGCCACGCCATATTGTTGCCTGCGAGCTAGTTCAATCCTCTTTGGGAAGCGTACGTAAGCAGGGAGAGACGGCAAGAGATGTAGTTAAACCCGGCTTACGGAGCTCGCTCTGTGTTCATCGAGGACCGATGTAATACGGGGCGCTTAATTGTCACCCTGACTGGCCCTCTGTCTCCGCGCGGTGCGCTGCGGTCCAGCATCGAGCGTCGCAAGGGCTCACGGACAAATGGACCAATCAGCACTCATCATTCTTCTTCCTCACGGCGAGAGTAAATATTCCTTTAATATCCGTTCAACTCGGGAACTTCATTAACGGAGAGTCTTTTCAGCATCAATGTGCTATTGTATTCATACACCATCCTTATTAAAAATGTAATGCAATAAATAAATAGTTCTGTTTGAAACGCTGTATTCGTAGACTTTCTTTTAATGAAATAGAATGCTGAGATTGTGATGCAAATGTTGAACATGAGACTGCAACGTGTAAACTCTTTAATTTAGTTGCACTGACGCTGGATGCAGAGACGAAGATATAAAAGACAAAGTACGTGTTGAATTGAATTATCCACTCTCCTTCAGAAGATTGATAATGGGACTTTGCAATCAATAATACAGAAATGTGTGCTTCCACTGCACGTGACGAAGAACTAATTGATGAGGTTCAATGGTCTTCACAGTAGAGGAACTAGGCGAGGTGATCGGGGTGATCAATCCCTCCCAGTGGCAAATAGGCCTAATAATATTAAATTTGTTGAAGTTTTAATTTTAAATAAACTAATCTTTGGATTGATGACAACTAATTGAATTGTGTACGTTTGTACTCACTAATTTGAAATCATTTATAAGAAAATAGATCGTTGCCCTAACTTCACATTGAATGGGCCAAATGGTCAGCTGTTCAGTTAGCAGGAAGAGATGCACATGGCTTCCTCATTCCTTTTCAAAAATATACCAATTGTCAGTTGCAATTCTGTTACTATCCGAGTGCGACTGTCATTTTGGAAAGTGTATAATATTGTGTTAAGTTGTATTGTTGTTTTATGTTAAGCATTAGTTGGATACTGTAGATATTTTATATTCATACAATGACCAGGAATAGATAAGGTTTTGCGAAGAAAACTGAACCATTTAATTTCATATTAACAAATTTGTTATTTTTCGAGCATTTTCACATCGATAAGTGCGAATACAACGTATCAAATAATATAGAAATCACACACGGAAAAATATAGATAGGGGTTTTGAAACTTTGGGGCGGTATATTTGCTATCAATGATTATGTCCCATTTTTTCCTCCAATGTAATTTTAACTCAACTTATCCCCCTGCAGAAGCAAACCCTAGTTACGCCACTGGGCCTTCACAATACGCAGGCGCTAAATTTTCACTGGACCTCCACTGGAGGGTTTGGACTGTGTCTTGATTTACACTTTATCTTTAAAGAGTTACTAGCACGTCTTTTCAATTTCCATTATCTATAAGAGGCATTTAATAGGATGTTCTTTCCTTAATAATTGTGGGTCCAGTCTTGGCTCAGTCCGATGGCACACGATAGCCTCGCGCCAGTTCACTTACTGGTAGGCTATGTAAATAATCCCATGCAAGAAAAAATGCGACAATCTGGCGCATCTAGAACCACAGCATCTGCAAGGGGCATTAAATGTATAACATGCTTCTTGTTATTTTTAATTAGGTAGTTAGAAATGTTCACACTGATAGTTTGTATGTCCTCATCTTATTCCACCGTGAGGGGGACAAAGTGATAAATTAATCCAGGAGAGATCAACAACACAGTTCAGAATTGTCATGCAAAACATTCTACTATGTGCAAAGCCATTCTGAATGAAAGCGAAAATATGCTTTGCCTAGTATTTCGTTTGAATAATGAAAATAGTAGCATTATATTTCCTTTCATGAATTCCAACCTCATGCCTTCACCCCTATCAGGAGGACAACTCTCTTCGAGCATTGAAGGGCACGAAAATACAGTATATTGGCAGTGGTGGAAAAGGCCTAGTAGGACTGTAGCAGAGTAGGACTATTATCTACCTCTGCCTACCAGCTTGGCAACGAAGACCTCTTTCTTGCACGGAATGGAATTATGATTGTACAAACAAATTGTTTCGATCAATACAGAAAATTTTAAATTTAGAAAATTCACTCACCTCTCAGTGGTGACATATTAATTTTAGAACCACTATTGGGAAAGTCATTTTAAAACTGAATTCACAGTACTGCACTTAGCTCCTGACACCTCATAGGGGTGGTTAACAACTATGGCAGTTTAAAACAGGTGACTCTATTGGAGAGAAAACACGATCCTAAAGAGTAATGTCATATTCGCAGTGGTGCTAAAAATATGACAAATAACTCGAAAGGCAAAATATGCAGAACAAGTGACTCACAAATTACTCGTTTTATCATGAAACTTTTAAATGTAAGATTTTCGTGGGATCAAACTTACAGTAGATTCAGATCCTACCTGCAGAAACAGTTCTGTATTAGTGGGAATGGAGCAAGGCAGTTTGTCCAGTGTATTGAATGCAAGAAGAACAGTGTTCAATAGTACTACGATTTTCCGCAAGAGCCAAATAAGATGAGGGAGCACTAATGTGCTCGGACTACTAGTCCAGTTATACTAGACATTAACCCCGACTTTTGGATTAACAAGTTAAAAATTGGTGGAAATGTCGAGAATGATGTCATAATGAATATCCCAAAAGTCCCAAAAAATCCGAGTTGTAGAAACTCCGCCATCTTGGATTTTTCCAGTTTTCCGTATAGCGACCGAACGGACAGTCCGATTGCGTTCGTCTTTGCGTCAAATTAATTAAATGTCGGTACTTAATCGCCTAGACTACTAAAACGATTGAATATGGATCATTTTTTTAATAAACAACAATTTAGTTTCATAAGTAAAGAAAGTTGCATGCGTTTGGACCTAAAATGATTGCCATTTCTTAACTTGAATCCTATTTTATCAAGAAAATTACTGCGAGTACAAATCATTAAGGACAGTGAAGGCGGGCACAATATACATTATTTACAAACACAACACAAAAACGCAACAAGCAATACAATTTTTTAGGTGAAACGATGTGGTGTTCACTTGTTTGCTGAAACATTTGACGGAATGCATGACCTGAAAGAGATTATAAACTGCATAAGCATTGCTTTGATTAACAGAAGTAAAAATAAGAAAGGGAAAGAGCTTCATTTTATCTTTGTTGTTGTATTTTATCGTTTCAATGGCAACATGTCAGCTAAAGGTGTGAGGTCGTCATCAATGTCTGAGTCCGCCAAGTCCATGCGATTTGCGCATCCATGTCCAGCGCAGTAGCCGCACATACGTGTACAACTGAGACCACTTCTTTTGCATGGGCATTTCCTTTCGCAGCCAGATTTGCAGTTGCAGAATATAATTTGAAGTACACGTTCCGGTGCTGGTTCTCCTTCAGTCGAGATGGGTTTCAGCTGACCTTTAAGCACCATCCATCCCCATTCTTTCTCCAGCAGGAGATTACCCATCCACACTTGAACCTAGAGCTCATAAAAGAAAAAAAGGAAGGAAGGAAGATTGTAGTTTTACGTGACCGTGAATCTTGTGATTATGAGCCACGGGACCTCCTTTTTACGTGGAATCCGAACCACAGGACATGGCATTTCACTTCGAAAATCTCACATGCATTGACCGGGAATCGAACCCGGACCGCCTTGGTGAGAGGCACACCGCTAGACCGCTGAGCCACCACGCCCCTCATAAAAGAAGCTAGTTAAAACCTCAGTTTTAAAATCAAGAAGAAATTACCGATCTCTGTCCTTACCTGGTGGTAAACCCGGTACGAATGTAGTTTAGCTGCTGCGGATGTAGGTGGAAGTTCAGCCAAGTCAAATGTTGTTTTGACGGACTGCTTAGCAACTGTCCTCAGGTAGATCCGATGCCTGGCGTTATTTAGGCTGTCTTAAATATCACAGCCGTACAATGCAAGAAGGAAATATTCTCCTGCCGCGATTTCCTCGTGTGCAGCATTTGGTTGGTTGAAGACCTACACCTATTCCCTTAAAGAAGAATCTTCTTGGAGCTTCTTACAGGATCCTTTTTAACCTTTTCTGAACGGAGCAGAAGTGGTATTGCATCCAGTTGCTGTGTGGAAAAACAGAAGGTAGTCACGGAGATCTCCAAGAGCGGCAATCAGCTCCTCACTGCTGAAGATCTGAGGTTCTACATATTTTCTTCCTGGTATATTAACATTCGGACGTTACTTCCAGGGTTGGGCGTAGAAGCCATTAAGACGAGAAGGTCGGTGTCCTCGTCTACGATAACTGATGCCGCACCGTTGTTTGCAGCTTGCACAGCCGTCTTTACCATGAGTGTATCCGAGTCATCGGAAGCTTCAACGACCTTGATACCAGCTCCTATAAGGTGTTTTGTTAAAAGAGCGATGAAGCGCACTTTGTTTTTGACGTGTGCCAAAAGCGCTCTTTGCGGCGTTGTTGAAGGTGTAGCATCGTCAATTACAGCATCTGCCGCTACTCCCTTGACGTCTCTTTTGAAATGTTCTTCATTCCTTGTGCTTGGAGAGCTGTATCCATCGAAGACCCCGGTAACATCCCGACCGAAGTGATTATTCACGTACGGTACTTGACGTACTGGAGGCAGATTTAGCTGAAATTTGCTGGACGTGAACACACAACCCGATGCAGCAGGAACCCACCGTCAACTGTGAACACCGCGTTGTCTGGTAACTTATTCTTGGACAGCGCCATCTCTTCAAGAACGGAATTCAATGCGGACTTCTTTCCTTTTCGCATCAATGTTCCGTCAAAGAGAGAAGGAGGCCTCGCTGCAAGCTCATACGTCAGGTACCCTACAAGGTCATCGTCGTTACGTACAACACACATGCGTCGATGAAAAAGTTGATTAGTGTTGATTTCAACGACACTGTCTTTGATCTTGGTTGTTTTAGGCATACTGGCATGAGTCACAACTTTATTTTTTCGTTTTAAGTGAACATCACTGAAACGTTGACCCTCAATCGACTTAATTACATGCAGACCTCGGGGAAGAGCCTCGTCACAGTTAACAGTATCGTCAGCAACCACACCCGTAGATAAGGACAAAAGAAGGCCCGTTGGACTGTCGAAAGGATGGTGAGACTGGAGCTAGTTCAGCATATTCGCAATGTCTGCCGCATCTCTAACTTGTCTAGACTCTCTTAGTTCCACATGTTGGTCGGATGTTTCGGAGAAGACTCCGCAAAAACTTTCAATGGCATCAATTATTCTTGCTGACGCAGGCATGGCACAAACCCATCGAGCAATAACGCTATCCGTCAATCCACGTCCATGTGTTAGCCCACCCGCTGTCTTCATGTTTCTCATCAACTGCTCAATGCTCATGTCAGTCCATATGCCTGACCAGAATTTGTCAGATTTCCTAATAGTGATGTAGCCTTGGTTGACAAATTGGTGGTATTCCGAGGGTGTCAGGACGTCCTCCTGCTTCAGCATTTGCTGAAGATAAATGTGAGCGTACTTCGCATAATTGAGGTGTCCCGCAGAGTGGAAATACGGTATCATTCTTTGGACACAGAATAAGTGAAGGGCTCAGTATCCAGAACGTTCAGCTCTAACAAACGGCCGAATGCTGCCTACCATTTGTAAATATTGCACCCACTGTTTCGGTGTCCGTCGTTCAGATGAGAGTAAGCTTTTTAGCTTTGCGTCGAACAAACGTGCTGCTTCACCGATGCACTCTGTCAAAAGAACGTCGTCTACAGAAATCTTTCCCCAAAGCAAATCTGTTTGTGTTTCTTTGAAATGAACCCTGAGAAGGTGGTCTTCTTTCATTCCTAAAGGATCCTGAAGGATCAAGATCGCCAATGAGAGTTGTGTTAAGAAATGCGCACGGATAGCTCGAGCGTACGCATGGCCGGCCATCATATGGGTCACCGTATTCCTTGCGTAGACAGTCTCCCAGAGTTTTTCCAAACCGCTCCCGTCCATGATTTTTCCCACTGCACCAATCATTCACATACAGTCAAAGTACATAGCGTATCATGCACTTTTCGGCTCTTTTTATTCTAAAGATACGTTTAAATCCAATATAGCCCCATATTATTGCTGATTTTTTTAGCCTACTTTTCACATTTTGCAAAAATGAGGAAAAAGTAGACTTATGAGATCGATCCGGGAAAATGTGTGTCTGTCTGTCTGTCTGTCTGTCCTTCTGTCTGTCTGTCTGGCTGTGTGTGTGTGTGTCCCCCTATCAACTCCTAAACGGCTGCAGCAATCAAAACCAAATTTAGTATGAGTAAAGATGTGCACCGGAATAGCTCACGTCCATATTTGAAAATGATGTCAGTGCTACCAACTGCTGAAAAAACGCACTAGAAATTTGAGCTCCATGTTGGATATCTTGCAAGGTATGCATGGGAGCTATTCCAAAATTGGCACACATGTAGATAAGACTATTTCAGTTTAATTTCCAGGAGGCCAACCATGACAGTGATGCCAAAATAATTTTAAGCCTTCTGATAAGTCCAATGTTTAAATGCATATAACTTCTACACTATCAATCGGATTTCAACCAAATTTTGTATGTAATATCTGTACATAAACAGATATGACTGAGCGTATTCTTAAGAGCCACCAGGGCTGCCAACTGTTAATAATTGCTCTCTCTATTTTTTTTTATCCAAATACCAATATATCAGAAAGTTTGCAAGCCAACAGCTTTAAACTATGCACACGTATATTCTGACATTTTAGATTAATTTGGAGTAACTTATATACGTCAGGTCTACCAACATGATTATAAGCCTGCTGATAGTACCAATTTTTAAATACATGTAACTTCTATACTATCAGTTGGATTTCAACCAAATTTCGTATGTGCTATGTGTACCGTAACAGATATGACTATAAGTATTGTTAAGAGCAATCAGTGCTGCTAACTGTTAATAAATGCTGTCTATATTCTTTTTACCCTAATATCAATATATCAGAAAGTATGCAAGCCAACAGCTCTATACTTTGCACACGTATAGCCCCTGACATTCTAGATTAATTTGGAGTAATTAATACAAGGCAGTGCTGCCAACATGATTCTATGCCTGCTGATATGTAAAATTTTAAAATACATGTAACTTCTATACTAACAAATGGATTTCATCCAAAATTGGCACAACAAGATATCATAATAATTCAGATTATTTCTGACCAGCACACGCATGGTATTGTTGGCAACATGCTTTTACGCGTGCTGATAGATCCAGTGTCCAACTGCATGTAACGTACATTGGACTTCAACCAAATTTTGTATTCTGTACCTTAAGAGGTGGAACTAAGAATATATTCAGTCACCAGGGCTGCCAACTGTAGTGCTCTATTAGGCTACATTATACCAGGTATATTTTGAACTAATTAGATATTTCGATATTACCAACTTAATTTCGTCATTATTCTAGATAGGTTCATATACTGTAGAATAATTATTGGCATGAAAAGTAGGCTGTATAGTTCTTCACGGAACTTCTTGTTTAATTATGTATTGTTTTAACGATAATAGACGGCAAAATAAACAATTTGACACAAGAACAAAGAAAATCGGACCGTTCGTTCGATAGCTATGCTCAAAACTCGAAAAATCCAAGATGGTTGCTGTTTTTTTTTCAATATGGCGGATTTTCCCCAACTCGGATTTTTTGGTACTTTTGGGATTTTGATTAGGACATCATCCTCGACATTTCCACCAATTTTTAGCTTGTTATTCCAAATGTCCGGGTCAGGGCTACTTTCTGTCTAATTTGACTGGACTATATTGTTAAATTGCTTAACATCGAACAGTGTTGGAAATAATCTATTACATTATTAAAGTGGCGCCAACATCCCAAGACTTAATCTCGGAATGAACCGACGTACCAGTATATCAGATATTTGTTATTGCCCCATAAAATGGTTGAACAGTCTGGCCATAGCAAGATGAACAAAATTGTTGGAGTTTGACCGGCATATTACAGTGGGTGCCAATCGCAGGGATGTGCGCTGAAATTAAATGAAACTCAAAAGGAACGAAATTAAGCGGTTTACAAACACGATATTCCGTAAGGAAATACAGTAATAATGTGAAACACGAAGCTCAAAGGATATTATATTGCAAATAGTTTAATGAATGAAACAATGTGTCATAAACACAACTTGTACACGGTATTCGTGTAATAATCTGGTTAGACACAAGAGAGGGCCCAATGGCCCTGGCCTTACGAAGCAAAATTAATCTAATCTAATTTAACGTGATCACTAGGACGTAATGCCACAACGAGTGGAAGTTTTGGATGGGCAACACGACTCATCTCCAGCCCTCTAAAGGCAAGGACACTCACCATCATCGTAATGGAAATACCAGAGACTGGGAGCCCTCCAACAAGATTTAACCTTTGCTTATCCACCTACTTAAAGCAAATTGCATTGCCTAAGCTCCCACAAAGGCAACAGGCCGTCACTTAGCAAGTCTTGTCCCTCACGTCAGTCCTCATCAGTCTAGGTATACGTATTGAGACTCCTATTCCAGGAGACCTTAGTTGAAATCCCGGCTTGGCAAGAATTCAATTATGCATATTCAGCTTCGTGAGGATAATTGAGAAGATGTGGGTTCGACTCCACCCTCAGCCACTCTAGGAGTGTTTCTTTGTGGTTTCTCACTCCACATAAGACAAATACCGGAATGGTACCTTACAAATGGCCAAGATCACTTCCTTCTCACTGCTTTCTCTCACACACACTAGTAGACACACCACAATTCAAAGGGTTATATGACAGTTTCCACACACTCTCCCAAATAGGCGACGCTGATGACCACAATATCCCAAGCCCATAAATGAAACATGCTCATTCTTGTAACCAACCTATGTATATAATCAAGTTAGCAGCTCCTAATGTGGATTGCTAAGCTTCTTGGATTGAATCCTTGCACACCTTACTTGCTGTACACGGCTAGACTCGTAGGAATTTGAGACAAGTAGCTCGTTCTACAGCGATCCTATCTTTACGAAAGAATCCTCCGTACTCCAGGGAAATCATGAGATAGTTGATTCAAATTCCGAGTCTCTCACCGTAATTCTAAACTAAAGTAATTGACTCATCTTCAATTCATACTTTGAAAACCAACTTATAGACGGTAGGTGAAGGATATTTAACTATGATCGTTCATTCAACAGTTTCATTTGAGGGGCTTGGACATTGTGATCATTTAGTCCCGCGTACTTGGGTGTGTGTAGAATTTGTCTGATAGCCTGTGTTATTGTTATGTCTGCAGTAGTAGTAGTGAGTGTGTGTATTGGTTATTGAGGTAAGGATTGGTTGGGAAGAAGGCGGCGAAGTCTTAAAAGAGTAATCCCTTGAGACCCAGTTCCCTCCGTGGTCGAAAGCTGAGACCAACAAAACTCGTGCCCTTCCTGGATTATGACCTCTTCGATGATACAATGAACTCCATTTCAATAAGTACTCACTTTCAATTAATTTTGTCACCTATTACAGGTCGTGATATTCTCATCGTAACCATGAGAAAATTATCATAAAATGGACATAAAATTGAAGACAACACAGGCTGATTTCAAACCAGCAATAGACGTTTTGCCTGTTCCAAAGCCTTGCACGTTGGTCCTGAATTACACCTGAAAACTCAATTCTCTCCATAAACGTTAACAGACAGGCTATTTTGAAAATACTTGAAAAATAGACTGATGTGATTGAAAATTTTCCGTGAATTTACATGTGTATAGGTCACCCCAAATAGCTGTTAAGCCTCACGACTGACTAGAATGAATCGTGGTTTCAAATTATTCCTACTTCCATTAACCTCAAAAGTCTATATTCTCAAATGTTCACAAATCCAACATGTCGACGTGGTGAAATTTTATGCAGCAACCCAATATCTTGGAAGCTATTAAAACCCTTAACATAGGAATCAGTTGTTCTCCGGTGCGTCTTCCGGAAACGGGACAAGCACAAAATCAACATGTAGGGCACGTAAATTTCGTGACAGGATTGTTATTTCTAATAACAAAGTAAATAGAGATTTGTGAGAATCTATTTCATAAATCTGTGCTATGAATGAAATGTATAGATATATGTAAGTCCTTACACTTCTATAGAAAATGTTCAAGAATATTGGTGACCATTTATTGAAACATATGCTTTAAGTAACCTATTACAGGGAATCTCACCATAAACCACAAGTACGATGTAATAGTACATTATGCAACGAGCCTATAATGGCTATAATTAAGACATGAGTATGTTTATAAAACGAGCGTATGCGAGTTTTATAATTTCCATACGAGTGTCTTAATCACCATTATAGGCGAGTTGCATACGACTGTTTATGTTCGACGATAATTATAACTTTATTATATGTTTTAACATAAATATTCATAAATATCTGTTCAGTCACTAGAATTTTGTGATCGGGTGCTGGGCTGGGTAGTATATCTCCGTTTTCCAAGCTCTCTGGCCGACCGACACATGCACTCTGTGTGCTTCAATGCCATATGTTCATATTGTGCACCAGTATTCAGTAAAACTGTCACCGAAATCGTTTGAAAACAACGCGCTGTGTAGAAATTGGATTTGGGGATATTAAGGTGCAGTGCTATTTCTTGTCTCGTATTCACCAGTTTATTTACGCGAACATATGGACGGTGCACTTTCGGTAATTTATATAGACATGTTGGATTTTGAGCGCATGCGCGAAGGTATCCTTACCTAATTGGTCACACAACTGTTTCTTGAGCTCTGATTGGTGGGAGAAACTGTTTTATAACGAAAAATAGTGTTAAAATGAGCCTCATTATGATACAGTTTTCTGACACATAATAGTCAGGGTCGAACATAAACATAATTATGAACCTTAGTGTCCGCAAGCTATATTTCCAAAGATGAATTATTATAACTCGTCACGTAATGATTCGATCTCAGCGAAACAGAATATAATAAAACAAGAAAATTACTTAATAATTCTCATGTGTAATTGTAGTGTAGCCTACTGCTAATTCATTGATTACGTGCAGGTGGATAATTTGAAAAAAGATCTATCTGCTTCACGATCTATTGAACAAATCTGATGAAACGTTGACAACATTGACCGACATGGTGAACTAAATATTCTGGTTACGAGTACGTTGTGCAGCTGCTACATGGTCTATCTGTGTTGGGCACGATTACGAATCCTTGGGATATAATTTTAGTTCTCCACACGACAATGAGCACTGCTAAACAGTGTAGGTTATCAGACAATAGAAAAATATTACATATGACAGCTTTGTTCTTATCTATTACGTATGAAACAGCACATCCGACGCGGTCTCATGTCGAGTTCAAAGTTCTCCCCTCGGGAGAATTTATCAACTTCATATTTCACGTGCAAACTTCTCCAACTCCTGTGCTTCACTGTTTGGCGTCGCAGTTGAGTGCGATTGGTTGAGCAACGTGTACTAAGTTAAAGCGCATGGAGGAATTGCATGTACACTTAGCTTGTAACTTAATCAGTACCTTCAGTAATACTTGGCCGTGAATAAATTACTATCAGTAACCTTAGGTATTAGAGCCTCCGTGGCTTAGGCGGCAGCACGCCGGCCTTTCACCGCTGGGTCCGTGGTTCAAATCCCGGTCACTCCATGTGAGACCTGAGCTGGACAAAACGGAGGCAGACAGGTTTTTCTCCGGGTACTCCGGTTTTCCCTGTCACAATTTCATTCCAGCAACACTCTCCACTATCATTTCATTTCATCTGTCATTCATTTAATCATTGCCACAGGGGAGTGCGACAGGCTTCGGCAGCCGGCACACTTCACATCCTCGCCACTAGATGGGGGCTTCATTCATTCCATTCCTGACCCGGTCTGAGACTGGAAGCAGGCTGTGGATTTTCATTTTCAACCTTAGGTATTACGTAGCCTATAACACGGCCCATCTGAACTCCAACTACCCCTGCCATGCATTCTTTAGCTGTAGACCAAGGTAGAACAGGAAATGTCCTCGTCCGCCGCGTTATGCAGTGGTTCGCATTACTGGCTGACATCCCTGAGGTCTGGGTTCGATTCCCGGCTCTGCCAATAAATTAAATTCTGGTCTGAGGGCTGGAACAGTGTACTCTAAGCCTCGTGAGGCAAAACTTCCCATATCTACTCCAGGTAAATGCTGGGATGGTTCCTAACTTATGACCATGGCCACCTCCTTCCAAATCCTCTCCTGAGTTATAAATACACACACTAATACAGTCATCTCAATAACACAGGTTAACAAAACAATTCTATATATACAGCATAAACATACATATACAAACACCAGTCCACGGTGCTAAATTACCACGATGCCCAAGCCTCTCAAATGAAACAACAACAACAACAACCAAAAAAAAAACCAAATGAATTGTCCTCACGTGAAGAGCCTTCTAGCCTGCCACTCATTTCTCCTCCACAGTAAAGCTGCCTGCGCTTGGCCTCGGTGAAGAAACTAACCAGACAGGAATGAGCAATGTAGCCGATATCACAAGACAAGCGGTGCCGAACTTGGTCGGGCTGGGCCACGCCAAGCACCTCGCTCCCATCATACACCTGACCAGTAAACTGTGCACGCCTGAAATTTTGCTCAGTGTGGCCATGTGTTATATCGAGGGTAATATTAATGTAAGTCACATTTTCCTTCTCATTTTAAAATTACATGTTTTCCCTTGTGTTAGCCTACTGTCGACCAAAGTATTATGTGCACTCGAGTTTCAAGGATGTTTGTGAAGTAACCAATAGGCCTACATTGAATTCAATAACATAATCATTTTTGTCGTTCTATTTTACGTTAGTTCATGTAGGTTTGGAACTTTTAATTTATATTTATTATTTTTTATCGCAGTTGGAACACAAAAAGTGCACGTTTTTAAGCGTGTTTCAACCATGCGTCACATTTAAGACTTGTTGTCTCAAACACCCGTCAACAGATTAAATCCAAATTTTAACACAATATACACTGGAATGTTTTATATTCGGTTTATTAATTTCAAAATTGTGTGTGTCCAAGAAACAAAGTTATTATCATTTTTGTAAGGTAACGTTTTCTCGGCTCGGAGTGGTTGGAAAATGTAGTTCTTGGTCGCGTTGTAATCCTTATACATCAAAAGTTATGCTGTATGACTGTGAAATACGTAAATTAATTCACTTAATTTATATCGGTTTGTATTTGTACGGGAAAATTAGACATGGTTCCGCAGCTAGCCGATACGGAGAAAGCTTTACAGCATGGCCGAGATGTTTTCTAGCCCTCTGTTATGATATAAACTTTTAGGTTCATAGCGGTAGTAAGTATCAACAAGAGAGAATTGGAATTATGAAAATTCTCGTTGCCGCAATCTTTTTTTTTTACTTGTCACGAGTTTGAAAGTTGTATCATGAAACTTATCATCCCTCTGTCATGGCACAAAATATCTGCTGTGATAGTTTCTGAGATAAGGAAACAACTTTGAGAATTCACTTGACCACCATCTTGGTTCGGAATGTCACTACTCTGAATTTGTCATACGGTCTTCATTCATGGCACAAGCTTTCGGGCTTATAGCTGTAATAGGCCCTGAGCTAAGGAAATATTTTAAAAAAATCGTACTGCCGCCATCATGATCTTGGGTCTTGCCTTGGTTATAAAAACCATGTCAAACTTTTTTGTAACCTCCTATAATGATACAAACGTTTAATCTTGCTGCTTCAATATGCACCAAGAGAACGGGGCTTTATTTTGAAAAATCATGCAGCTGCCATAGTTGCTTCGTGTCTGTTACTCTTTTAAGAGTTATATCAATAAGTTTGTTTTATTTTTCTCCATAATGCTACAAAATATCAAACTGATAGGTCAAATAGGGACCGGGATATTGAGTACTGGTAAAATATTTCGCGCGGCCATTATGTTGGATTGGTGACTAATCGAAATTCAAAATCGGGGCCGATGGGGTTGCAATAGGTCCTTACCACGTTTATTTGAAATCGCTCTAGCAAATTACATGCTTTGACAGATCTACGGACACACACACGCAGAGGTAAAAGTTGATCTCATAAGCCTGTCTCATGTGATGAAAATGCGCTATTGGCACACTCACTGGGATTTGAACCTCTTGTCTTTGGAATTGCGGCTTCCCAGTGCAGGAGTGGGCGGTTAATTATTGCGCTCGCCTACGTCCGAGAGATTGAGCAGGAAAATAATGTATACTACGTGTGATTTGTGTGTAGGTAAGTAATGCAAGCAACTTCTAAAAGCACCCATGTTGAGCTATTGAGAGAGGGGTAATAGCAACAGTTTTGGATTTGTTTACATTTCCAACCTCAGTGAATTGAATAATTGTCAGTTTTTCTAATAATTCACAAAGATCATAATATGTAGTAACATTGTATTTTTGTATCTATTGTATTTCAGCACTTCTAGTTTGTTCATAAAAATCTCTCACTCTCGGGGGCTCACCACTTATCAGATGTTTTGTTTTTACAGGGACTAAACGGAACCTGAAATTGCATCAACTCACGTTTGTAAGGGTCGCCTCTTTTATTCTTTCTGACTGGCTGCGTGACTCAGCGGTAACGTTCTCGCCTGCTTTTCCCAAGATTTCGGGATCCAATCCTGGCGCAACAGTTGGCATTTGAGTAAGGGGAAAATTCGAGGGACCCGTGTCAGTAGATTAGGTACTGGCATGTTAAAGATCCCCTTTGGGGCAAAATTCTGTCACCCCGGCGTCACTTCAAGCTGCAGTAGTTAAAAGGGAAGCAAAACCAATATTATTATTTTATTATTTTTATTCTTTCTGCCTGACCTTCCATTGGTTCAACACCATTAGGTTCTGCGACCTATACTGTCCTTCAGTTCTATATACTAAATGGTCCAGCCCTTCCTTTATTCCTTTATTCAAGTCCACCAGCTTCTAGAACTCTGAACTAGCTGATTTTCAAACAGAGAACCGATATGCTAGAGCTAATGCCTCATTTGGCACTTCAGCCATCAATTAATTCCCTATAATTTCTGAGATAGCCGCCGCAACATGAAATGTAAAGTGAGAGCCTGTACTTACCCTCGAGTTGGCACATACACATTAGAGCAGCCCTCTCCATTGATGCTGCCCAGCAGCCGACTTTGAGTTACTCAGCTGGGAGTGGAGCATTTGCCTGATGCGAAAAATTCAATTTATTGGCTGAGCAGGAATATTAGATAGGTGATTACACCATTGAAGTATTAGAAGCAAATTCTGAGTGTTGCGTAAGCAAGCTAGTGACATAATACTTTTCAGTCGGTGAACACGACGAGTGTGTTCAATTAGATTGGGCGCGTAGAAAGAGATATTTCATCTCGATAACCTGAAAGAAATGTTAGATCAATTATGTATCACTTAGCACACATTTTGTGCAAAGAAATTTGGTATTTAATTGGTTGTCAAGTTTCGATCGTTATGCGATCATCATCGGATCGTGTTCTCTTAGGCTTAGATTAGGCTCGATAGTTAGGCTATGTATAACCCTTATGTACAACAACATATATAATATAATTAAATTAGCGTACTATTTTTATAACTTGTGTAACCTGTCGATCATTTTACAAGATATTATTACTCAGTTGGTCTGTAGCACTTCTACAGTATAATTGTTGCGTTAGGAGGAGATGACCTCACTGTTCAGCCCCTTAAAACAACAGTCAATTAAAAAATGTGGTACAAATATTGTTTATGTGATTAAGTATGTCAGCATTGTGATTTGTTAACTTCTTAACTTCTTTATGGCGTTTGAAGCCATTTTCAGTGTTGCCATGTTCTTCAGACGATCAACACGATTGTACCCAATTGTGATGGGTTATTCCCTAATCCTTAAAAAAATACATGTGATTAATAAATGAATAATAATAGGTAAATAAGTATTTAGTAATCGCATGTCATTTTTTTTAAGGATTAGGGAATAACCCATCACAATTGGGTACAATCGTGTTGACCAACTGAAAAACATCAAATTTCGATTACCTTTTACTGTAGGGACCTTCTGATATGAATACTGGCAACACTATTTTCTTATTTTTAGCCCACTTTTCACATTTTGCAGAAATGAGGAAAAAGTAGACTTATGAGATCGGGCAAATGTGTGTCTGTCTGTCTGTCTGTCTGTCTGGCTGTGTGTGTGTCCCTCCCTATCAACTCCTAAACGGCTGCAGCAATCGAAACAAAATTTGGTAGGAGTAAAGATCAATACCTGAATATCTCACGGCCATATTTGAAAATGATGTCAGTGCTACCAACTGCCGAAAAATCGCCATTGAAATTTGAGCTCCATGTTGGATATCTTGGAAGGTATGAATGGGAGCTATTTCAAAATTGGCACACGTATAGAGAATAATATTGCAGTTTAATTTCCAGGAGGCCATACATGGCAGTGTTGCCAAAATGATTATAACCCTGCTGATAAGTTCAAATATTAAATGCATTATGACTTCTACACTATCAATTGGATTTCAACCAAATTTCGTATGTGGTATGTGTACATAAACAGATATGACTGAGCGTATTCCTAAGAGCCACCAGGGCTGCCAACTGTTAATAAATGCTCTCAATTTTTTTTAAAATCCAAATACCCATATATCAGAAAGTAAACAAGCCGACAGCTTTAAATTATGCACACGTATAGTACGTGACATTCTATATTAATTTGGAGTAACTTATATACGTCAGTACTACCAACATGATTCTAAGCCTGCTGATAGGTCCAATTTTAAAATGCATGTAACTTCTATACTAACCAATGGATTTCATTCAAAATTGACACAACAATAGATCATATTATTTCAGATTATCTCTGACCAATACATGTATGTCATTGTTGCCAACATGATTTTACGTGCGCTGTCAGATCCAATGTTTAACTGCATGTAACGTCCATGCTATCCATTGGACTTCAACCAAATTTTGAATTCTGTACCTTAAGAGATGGAACTAAGAATATATTCAGTCACCAGGGCTGCCAACTGTAGTTCTCTATTAGGCTACATTATGCCAGGTATACAGTATTTCGAACTTATTAGAAATTTCGATATTACCAAATTAATTTCGTCATTATTCTAGATAGATCCATATAGATTAATCATTGGCATGCATCTTAAATTTCAAGAAAAGTAGGCTCTTTAGTTCGTCACGGAACTTCTTGTTATTCTTAAGAAGTTAACAATTAGTGTTGACGTAACCACATAAACAATATTAATTATAACGCAACATTTATAGAAGTGATTTTGACCAGCTCAGTAATAATACATTATATTGTAAAATGATCGACACGTTACACAAGTTATAAAACACTTTTGTAATTTATTAATTGTAAATATTGCTGTACATATCCCTCGTACCTAATATAAGCCTACTGTAAGTGAGCAAAATCTTCGACCCCAATTGTTTGCATAAAAAGTGTGTTGTGATTAATAAGTGATGTAATATTTATTGAGGCTATCGTGATGAAATATTTCTTTCAACCCGCCCAATCTAATTGAAAACACTCGTGTTGACCGACTGCAAAGTATTCTGTCAATAGCTTGCTTACGCAATACTGAGAAATTGCTTCTAATACTTTAATGGTGTCATCACCTAACTAATATTCCTGATCAGCCAATAAATTAATTTTTCGCATCAGACAATTGCTCAACTCACAGCTGAGTAACTCGAAGTCGGCTGCCGGGCAGCATCAATGAAGAAGGCTGCTTTAATGTGTAGACGCCAACTCGAAGGTAAGTACTGTAGATTATTTCATTTCATGTTAATTAAGTGTATATATAATTAATGTAAAATTTTATTCAGATTTGGGTCATCAAATATTTGTCATTCCACGCACAATCTAATTGGGCACACTCGTGCTGACCGACTGGAAAGCCCTCGGTTAACTGATTACACCACGTAGCAATGCAAGCAAGCCAGCCTTTGCTCAATGGGATAGTTTATCACTTCATTGAGAAATCCGTATCACGTAGTTGTATATCTCTATATTTAAAACGCTAAACCATTCCTAGATTTAGCGACTATTTTTGACGTTGTAGCCGACCGATTTTAATGATTCTTCTGATGATTGAATCCTTTTGTAGTCTACTTTTGCAAATAATTCCTAAATTGGAGATTAAGCCTTTATTTACAGCAAGATGTTAAACATTATCATCTCTAGAACAGCTCCACATCTACTGTCAAGAGATCTGTTGCACACGCCGTAATGCGCGTGCTTTAAGTGGTGAGAAGAATCCGTAGTCAAGAATCTCTCCAGGTTTGAGGTCAAGGAATACATTACTTTTTTTAAACATACAGCACAAAACTGTACACAACGGGTATAAGCTAGAATTCCAAGTGATACAATACACAAAACAAGGCAAGTCTTTACGTACATCCAATGTGTTTTAAATATGCAAGCTTTATTTTCACACTAATTTTCTCATAAACATATTTTAAATTAAGCACTTTCATTTTTATTTAAGATTTTTTACCTTTCAGCGTCCAGTCTAGTCTGCGACTGGCTGCGTGGTACAGCGGTAACGTTCTTCCCTGCTGTCCTAAGGTTCCAGGAGCGAATCCCGGCGCAGTCAGTTGGCATTTGAGGGTGCGCAAATGTGAGGGAGCCGTGTCAGTAGAATTACTTGCTCGTTAATGATCCCGTTCGGGGCAAATTTCTGGCAACGCGGAGTCTCTAAAACCCGCAGTAATTTAAAGGTACGTAAAACCAATAGCATTATTATTATTATTATTATTATTATTATTATTAACCTAGTCTGCAAGACTCTGTTTGAAAACAAATCGCCTCCAGGATTCCCTGTTGGCAGTTAGCACTGCGGCCTCCTCTGCTTCTCCAACTCTCACTTTGAAATCGTTCAACACTAAATCTAGCCATTGTCTCCCAGGTCTACCTCTGGTTCTCTTACCCTCTGCAGCCAAGCTCATTAACCTCCTAAGTGACCTCTCCTCACCCATCCTCATCACTTGACCCAACTGTCTGAGTCGGCCCATTCGAACAGCTTCATCTGGCGTGCTCATTTCTAACTTAGCCTTTATATCTTCATTGCAAGTAACCTTCTGCCATCGTTCCATCTATTTGTCCCAGCAATCATTCGTGCTACCCCCATATGTTACCTCTAGCTTTTGTATCAAATATCCTGAATCTACGCAGCACTCACTCCCATACAGCAAGGTCGGTCTAAATACTGAACGATGTAGGGTCTGTCGCTACTCTAACATCTTTCTTCCAGAATACTGTAGATCGCAACTTAGAACTCACTGCATTGCCTTTCCTGCACCTGGACTCTATCTCTATCCCTATACTACCATCCTGGGAAAATATACAACCTACGTTCAGTACTTAAAATGGTCCACATACTCGAATTTAGTTCTTCCAACCAAGCATCCTATTTTATTGCATTTCTTCCGTATCGACATAACCTTCGTCTTTGAAAAGTTGTTCTTCATACTGTATCATACTCCCTACGTTTCTTTTCAAGTTGTGACATGTTGGCTTGCAAGCATTCGACGGAGTTCACCATTACAACCAGGTCATCAGCATATGCCAGACTGCTTACCTGGTTTCCACCTAATTGAATCCAACCCATCCAGTTTAGGTCCTTCATCAAATGGTCCATAAATAAAATAAACAACAGCAGTGAAAGATTACAGCCTTGCCTGACTCCTATAACAACGTTTAACCATGAACTCATCCTACCATCAACTCTCATTGCGGCCTGATTATCAACATAAATACTTTTGATTGCCTGTAGCAGCCTTCCCTCGATACCATAATCCCTCAGGATGCTCAGCATATTCTCCCGAGGTACTCTATCGTACGCCTTCTCCAGCCCGGCACTGGGCGCGTGGTGAGGTAATCCCTCACTCCATGCTATAGTCATTGCGGAATGGTTATGCGCACGTGTCTAACCTTCAAGATATTCTAATTTCACTATTTTTCACGTCATTCTGTAACTGCTGCTTGTTGATAAGGAATCAATGTTTTGCTTTGCAGTGCATTGTTGTAGGCTGTGCAGTTCAGTGAGATCTTCCCTCACCTAGCGCCCTGTTACGTTCCTATTTCTGGCAATATTGAGTACTACAAATATATTGACTGTATGTAAGTATATTGAACTATGAGTGACGAGACTGCACAAAAAATGTTACAATGGATGGATGAGGTGGAAAAGGAGAAAAACAGGAGGGAAGAAGCAGGTGAAGATTCTAGTGATTTGATGGGCAGTGACAGTGATAATAAATGGATAATGTTGAACGAATTGAAGAAAATAGCGAGTGAGGTTTCAGGAATATAAATAGACCTTGATGTTGCAAATTATGACCATTTTGTAGGAAATAGACCTATATACAGAGGGAAGGATGGTGTACACTACAGAAACACGACACATAAAACTAGGCATAGGAATCTCGTTAGACATCTATCAGGGGTCACAGGACAAGCACGAAATGTAACTTCGGCTATGGAAGCATGGCATTTATTTTTCTCTGAGGACACTATAAAACAAATTCGCAAAAGTACGCCTAGGAATCACACGTGAAAGAGATGCTCGTGATAGTGATTTTGAAGAAATGTTAGCCCTATTAGGTTTGCTATATTTATCGGGTGTGATGAAGAGTTCTCGTTTGAATGTAGAAGATCTATGGGCAAATGATGGAACCGGTCCAGAATTGTTTCGTTTGGCCATGTCTCAGAAACGCTTTTGCATGCTTCTACGCGCTCTGCGTTTTGATGGCATCAACACCAGGCAGCAAAGAAAAGAACTTCACAATTTAGCTCCAATACGGACATTATTTAAAAAATGTGTTGTGAAATGTGCGGCCTACTGGACACCTCATGAACATGTAACTCTTGATGAAATGATGGAATCTTTCAGGGGATGATGTTTTTTTCGATGCTACATACCAAATAAGCCAGCTAAGTACGGCATCAAAATATATTCCTTAGCGGATGCACATGTCTACTACACTATGAAAATGGATTTATCCAGGGAGACAACAGCCACAAGGACCCTACGTCCAGGACATGCAGTTGTGAAAGTTTCTTCGAACCCAATTTCTTCACCTCTTCTTCTAAACAATCACGGATTAACACTGGTTGGAACTCTAAGGAGTAACAAACCACAGATTCCTGTTGAGTTCCTAAATACAAAGGGAACACCACCATTTTTAATCATGTTTGCTCATGGAAAAGACATGTTGCTTTGTTCATATGTGTCGAACAGAAGAAAAAATGCATTGTTACTCTCCACAATGCATGGAGAATACATTGATTAAGCAGACTAAACCCGAGACCATTACATTTTATAATATGACGAAGGGTGGCGTGGACTGCGTGGATGAGTTGAAGAGTCTCTACATGGTTGCCAGGAAAACCAACAGGTGGCCAAGGTGGTCATAACGAACCTTCTACACACTCCTTGATATTGGTGCTCTAAACAGCTACATCATATGTAGATTTAACTCTGAAAATGTTGGTGCAAGGGGACTCCATCAGAAGAAGTTAGCATTGGAACTCGGCAAGCCTCATCTCACTAGGAGAGCAACAATAGGATGCTTGCCTACACTTTTGCGATCACAGATAAGAAGGATCGTGGGTAACTCTGTAGTGCCTGTACCATCCGAATTACCTCAAGGGAATGGTGATAGAAATAAATGCAGTTTCTGTCCCAGGAAGAAAATTCGTTACACCAAAACATTTTGTGCAGACTGTCTTGTACCAGTGTGCAAGGAGCACGCGCCAGCAGTTCTCTATTTCATGTGCCGAGGGAGTGAACAAGGTGAAGACAGTGAGTGATAACTAAAACATCCCTATTCGATTTTGCTCAGTTTCAATGATCAACAGTTTACCATTTTGCGTATTTGTTTGTTTGTTGTTAATTATGATGTTACGGCTTTTCAACATTATTAAATATTGAATAATACTTGATTATTTTTTCTTGTTGTGTAATCATATAAATAAACATAGTAAAATACCCTGTGTATGTAACTAAAATATTGTAGAGTTGTAAAGTAACAATAAAATTCACCAAATAAATCTTAAACTGATTTAATACGAGGACTTTCTTCACTTTTCTCGTGGGTGAGAGAAAACCTCACCACGCGCCCACTTCTGTCCCTATTAACTAGTAACCACGCGCCCGGTACTGGGCTGGATCTACAAAGCACAAACACAACTGTCTATTACTCTCATAACATTTCTCAATAACTTGGTGCCTACTAAAACCTTGATCCTGACATACTCGTGGACTAAAGCCACGCTGGTTTCCAGCCATTTTAGTCTCGGCCAATAATTGAACTTTCCTTTCTACAATACCGAGTAAATTTGCCTGAGTTACTTATATAAAAAAAGATACGAGCCTTACCGTAGTCGCATATGATGTGTAACATCTGACATGTTTTCCTACCTTGAAGTTGTTACCGTTTATATTATCCTTGACATTCATCAACACACAAAAAATCTTTTTATGTTTTACACTCTCATAATAGATAACAATTCCAAGACTATTTTTTCTTCACTGCCTACGTGATATTTCTACTCTCGCACTGCCTTCTTGATACTCTGCTGTTACAAAGTAATCCGTGTGTGATAAACATTCCACATGGTACCACTGCCAGTTGGATCGCATCCCTTCTGGCTGCTTTTGTGCGTCTTACACACTTCCGTCCGATCCACTCCCCTCCCATTTTTCAAGATCACTCCCACAAAAATATCCCGCAACCGAGTGGAAAGATGATACACATCAATAACTTAAATAATATTTCACTCTCTTACACTTAACATAAAATATGTTACATGGGAAACAGAATGACATTTGAAGCACCTTGCAATAAACTCCAGCATCTTGGTACACGAACTAGCGAAATAGCATAATTTCTGTTGCAGCTGCTAAGGCAAGTGGTATAACCTCTAGGCCTAAGTATGCACGTAGTCATTTGCCGGTAGCAGGTACCATTCACTCAAACATACCTACTTAACTAATTAGGTAATTTCATTTCGGTTGTATTTCGTGCATAACGCAAATTGGTTTTATGTAGAGAAATAATAGTGTTTTCCTTTTTAAAATAACCATGTAGCCTACTTGTCTCACTTTGTACAATATTTAAAACTGTTTCTCAATTTGTATCCCAGAATATTTTTCATAGGAACGTGAAAGATCTTATCACAAGTTATTTACAACAAAAAGGATACAAAAAGTTTTCAATTACCCTATATTAATTAATATATTTATTTATTTGTTTTATTTCTTCAATAGTGGCTAATGTATGCTTCATTAACTGAAGCGGCGAAATAGAGTTTATACTGTACTACCTGCTCCATCGGGCCATCATCACATTGAGTAGGCAAGTTTCTCAGTTCAGGCACCTATACGTACACACAGACTGCAAGCAGTTGTCAACAAATCATGAACTTGATAAGTATGTAGGGCATCCGTGTGCAGCCATTATATTCCGGTATCAGGATATCATTCTCACAACACACTTCAGTAAGTTAGTGACACAGCATGTCGTCTGTATTGAGAAGGGAACCCTGCTTCCAATGAATGAAAGACATTGCTGATATCCTTGAACAAAGGGGGCGCTTTGAACCATTCATTCGAAGAGGTTGGGGAATAAAGTACAGAAACCTGCCATGATTATATTTAGTATGAATATCTTTCTATTTTCTCCGTAATTTTTACTTAGTAGGCCTATTTGTTAAAATACGTATCGGACAAAACTGAACAAATCACTTAAGCCGTCATTTGCTTAATATTAGTGATCGTAATAAGGGCCTAGATGCTGGGTAACGCAGTTAGTTTCCTTCACTTAATTATCGTGAACTTCTATATTTTAACCCGTCTTCATGTTACAGTTCCCGGTGTATCCAATCGAATGTTGGGCCGGTATTCACATCGCTACATGACAAAATAAACTGAATTTAGAGCAACGGGCCTGATGCGTGTACTCAGTGATCAGTTTGATAAGCAGGGAAAATAAATTTGATACAAGGGACAAGATTACCTTGAAATACTGTTCCTCTCTACTCTAAATTTCCTAGGAAAGAATTATTTTCGACCTTGTAAACGAATTTATTTCAAATTGGTATTTAGGAAACACTATTTCAGTTATATTCATTCAGTCTGACGAACCAAATACAAACTGCAGAGAATATTGCAGGTTCAATGTGAGCAATTGTTTCGTAAGTCCACTTTGGTTGAATAAACTGTCATGAAAATTTTATTTGGGGAAGGGCTGATGTAGAAATTTAAATAAGTCCCCTTGACTTCTTCTACAAGGTAGCTGAGTATTGAGTCAACAGAGAATTGAATAACGATTTAAGACTGTTCCGCTTCAATCAAATTGCAATGTTTATGTTTCATTTATAGGTTATGAGAATGAATTGACACTTACCATACCCAATTCGTGGCTGCCAACTGGTGATAAATGCTCTCTATAATAATTTTGAACTATAGTCTCAATATATCAGAAAGTATGATGGCCAACACTTGTGAACTTTGCACACATACAGTATAGAATATAACACACAGTAGTGTGGTGTCATACAGAGGTTCAACACAGAGTAGTGCGGTGTCATATAGTGGTGTAACACACAGTAGTGCGGTGTCATACAGTGGTGATTTTACTATTTTATCGTTAGTTGAATATTATTATTTTGTTCTTCCTAAAATTTTAGTATTTTATCGTTATTAGAATTTTAGGATTTGTTTGCTAGTAGAATGTTAGTATTTCTGTTTGTAGAATTGCTTTATTACTTTATTCTGAATGTGAGTAGCAGCCATTCAGAATAAATCAATTCTTTACTTGTCTTATAGAAGGTAAATATACTACTCAAAAAAATTAAAGCACCACTTCTTTCAATGGCCACCAAATTTGGAAAGTTGACTGCACAAGGTCGAAATCTCAGTATGACGTTTGCCCCGACGCCTACCAAGCACATGCATCAGCACAACTCCCCAACTTGTGTAGTTTCGGGATAGCGCCCCCAAAACCAGCCCATTTTTGAAAACCGTAAATTGAAGTTTGCGAAAAACGCTGTAGGACTTGTCGCAGGTTGCCAAAGCAGTCGAAAATGAATGAGTCTTGCTCTTAAGGTTCCACGAACACGTTGAAATCGTTACATTTGACGTTTGGGCATTTTCAACCCCCTTCATCATACCCTAAACATGGACTACCATTGGGGGCGCCTGAGAAGGTACCGGGTGTGTTTAACCACCTAAAAACCTGCACACCGTCCTCAGTTGCTGATTGCAGTAAGTTCTTAAGGCCACCGGCAATGTTCACCCCTCCTGACACCCTCAACTGGCAAGGGACCAAACCACCCCGTCTTGATTCACCCCTAAGGAAGGTTTAAATCGAGATTTTTATCAGTGCTGCTAATGGGGGGGGGTCTTCTCCTAACGTTTCAAAAGAGGACCTGCGCCTGTGTCGCCACCCCTTCCCCTGCAACCCCCGTTTGTAAGATTTTTCGAATCAGGCCCTTTTTAAGGGCTGAAATGAGGTCTTAATCGCTGAAAGGGCTGTAAAGGTCCTTAGAAGTAGTGGTGACACGAAATCAACCCCTTCCGATGTTTGATTGACATTCCATCCCCCAAAGTTGACATTTTTGCACCCTCAACCCTCCCTGTCTGGACGCGTAACGTGTCATGGCAGAGTTTTCAGAGTTGGATCAAAATGAAGCTTATGGCCTGAAATGGAGCCCAAAACAGCAGGTTGGATGGAAATTCATCGGTAGGGTGGGAAACGGGACCAAAAAGTTTTCAAAAAAGTTAACAGCCTCTAGTAAGTACACCAATGCATAGGCAACCCACAGCACGTAATTTTTCTCCCATTGCCAAACTTTGTAACCTATTGCCGATCATAGGCAACCCACACGCACGGACGTGATGTGGGTTGCCTATGCATGGGCGTACTTACTGTAGGCTGTACACTTTTTTGAAAAATTTTGGTCCCGTTTCCCAACCTACCGATGAATTTCTATCCAGCCTGCTGTTTTGGGCTCCATTGCAGGCCATAAGCTTCATTTTCATCCAACTCTGAAAACTCTGCCATGACGCATTACGCGTCCAGACAGGGAGGGTTGGGGGTGCAAAAATTTAGAATTTGGGGGACGGAATGTCAATCATCGATCGGAAGGGGTTGATTTCGTGTCACCACTACTTTTAAGGACCTTTACAGCCCTTTCAGCGATTAAGACGTCGTTTCAGCCCTTAAAAAGGGCCTGATTCGAAAAATCATACAAACGGGGGTTGCAGGGGAAGGGGTGGTGACAAAGGCACAGTTCCTTTTTTGAAACGTTAGGGGAAGACCCCCCCATTAGCAGCACTGATAAACATCTCGATTAAAACCTTCCTTAGGGGTGAATCGAGAAGGGGTGGTTTGGTCCCATGCCAGTTGAGGGTGTTAGGGGGTGTGGACATTGCCGGAGGCCTTAAGAACTTACTGCAATCAGCAACTGAGGACGGTGTACAGGTTTTCAGGTGGTTAAATACACCCGGTACCTTCTCAGACGTCCCCAATGGTAGTCCATGTTTAGGGGATGATGAAGGGGGTTGAAAATGCCCAAACGTCAAATGTAACGATTTCAACGTGTTTGTGGAACCTTTAAGAGCAAGACTCATTCATTTTCAACTGCTTTGGCAACCAGCGACAAGTCCTGCAGCGTTTTTCGCAAACTTCAATTTGCGGTTTTCGAAAATGGGCTGGTTTTCGGGGTGCTACCCCGAAACTACTCAAGTTGGGGAGTTGTGCTGAAGCATATGCTTGGTAGGCGTCAGGACAAACGTCATACTGAGATTTCGAGCTTGTAGGTCAATTTTTCAAAATTTGCTGGCCTTTGAAAAAAGTGGTGCTTTAATTTTTTTGAGCAGTATATATTGATAATATTAGTCAACTAGTGGCTACACTGCGTTCTGCTGCACGGCTGAAAGCAACGGAAAACTACAGCCGTATTGGTCTTTCTATCCTTAATTACATGTGATAATGGCCTCCTCTCTAGTAAAATTTCAATCTGGAGGTAAAATAGTCCCCCGTTCGGATCTCCTGGTGGGGACTACTCGAGAGGGGATTAACATCACAGGAGTGACAAAGAGGAAATCTGATATTCTACGGATCGGAGCGTGGAGTGTTAGAAGTCTGATAGGCAGTGGAAAGTAAGAAAACTTAAAAGGGTGAAATGGATAGGTTGAGGTTGGATTTGGTTGGGATTAGTGAAATGCGCTGGCACGAAGATCAGGACTGTTGGTCAGGAGGGGTTGGTCTCATATTGACTAGGAATATTGGACAGTTGGTAGAATATTATGAGTAAAATAGTGAACGGATTATTGTAGCAAAAATCAATACAAAACCAAAGTGCACCACAGTGGTACAAGTTTATAAGCCCACCAGTCAAGCTGATGATGAAGATGTTGAAAAAGTATACGAAGTCATAGATGAAGTTCGGAGGTTTGTCAAGCGTGATGACAATCTTATAGTATTGGGAGATTGGAATGCTGTGGTAGGAAAATGAAGAGAAGAGAAATAGTCGGAGAATTCTGATTAGGTGAAAGGAATGACCGAGGAAGCAGGCTGATGGAATTCTGCACCGAGCATGTGTTAGTCATAGCTAAAACCTTATTCTAAGGCCACAAAAGAAGAAAATACACATTGATGAGACCAGGAGATACAGGGCGTTACCAAATTGACATCATTATGGTCAAGCAGAGATTTTGAAACCAGGGTTTGGATTGCAAAACATATCCCGGTGCTTAGATAAACACTGACCATAATCTGATTGTTATAAAAAGCAGACTCAAGTTGAAGAAATTGAAGAAAAGACAAAAGCCACAAAGGTGAGAATTAGAAAGGATGAATGAGAAGGACGTGAACAAACGATTCAAGATGAGTATAAAAGAAGGACTAATGAAAAAACCTGAACAAGCTACAATTGCAGAGGAATGGGCACTTTTGAAAAATGAAATAACATAATCCGCAAAAGAAAACATTGGTAGGAAATAAAGAATAGGTAGAAAACCGTGGATCACGCAGGATATACTAGAATTAAAGGACGAAAGGCAGAAGCACAAGAATGAAAGATATGAAATGGGAAAAGCAGAATATAGCCGTCGGAGAAAAGAGGTTAACAAGAAGTGCAAGGAAGCAAAAGAAGAATGGTTGAACGAGAAATGTGCAGGTATAGAAAATTGTCTGAAATTAGGAAAGGTAGATACAGCTTATCGAAGCATTAAGAGTACTTTTGGGGAAATGAAGACGAAGTGCTGTAATATTAAGGACTCAGATGGAAAACCTCTAACAGATAGGGAAGAAAAGGATGAGGGATGGAAAGCTTACATGGAGTGTTTGTATCATGGAAAGGAGATAGAGAGTCATGTTTTGGAAAGGGAAGAGGAAATTGATGAGGATGAGAAAGGAGATTTAATAATTTGACATAGCATTGGAAGACTCAAGCAGGAACAATCTACCAGGCATAGATGATATATCGATTGAGTTGCTAAGCTGCATAGGTGATGAAGGTCTGCTCAGATTATTTCACTTGGTGTGTAGGATTTATGGGACAGGTGAGGTACCCTCTGATTTCAAGAAGAATGTTATCAAATCTATACCGAAGAATACAGGAGCTGACAGATGTGAAGATTAACGTGCAATTAGCTTGTTCACTCATGCTTCAATGACCCTGACTAGAATCATTTGCAAGAGGATGGAAAGACAGATAGAAAGAGAGTTGGATGAAGACAAGTTTATCTTCTGGAGAAACGTTGGAACAAGGGAAGGTGTACTATGTCTTAGGCTGATTTTGGAAGCTAGAATAAGGAAGGATAAGAGAACGTTCATGGCAATTGTAGACTTAGAAAAGGCTTTTGATAACGTTGATTGGAGTAAGTTGTTTGAACATTTTGAAAACGATTTTAATAAAGCACAATGCTCCACAATCTATACAGAAACCAGACAGCAGTTATTCGAGCGGAAGGACATGAGAGAGAAGTCGGTATTCAGAAAGTTGTAAGGCATACGTTTCATCTATCCATTGAACAAGCAATGAAGGAAATTGGAGAAATATTCAAAGTAGGATTCAAGATTCGCGGAGAAATAATTTCAACTCTGAGATTTGCCGATGACATCGTCATGGCCGACGCACCAAATGATATGAATAAGTTTTCAAATGGTATGGATTCTGTCTTGAGGAAAGAATTCATAATGAAAGTTAATAAATGTAAAACAAAAATATTGCAATGCAGTCGAAAGAAATCAAAGACCCGTATGGATGTCGAATTAGCATGTGAAACACTAAATGAAGTAGATACATTCTGTTACTTATAAAGCAAAATAACCAGTGATGGAAGAAGCAAAGAGGATATAAAAAGTCGGTTAACACAGGCAAGGTAGGCTAAGCATTTCTACAGATAAGAAATCAGTTGACATCGAATATAAATTTAGGTATTAGGAAGTCATTTTTGAAGGCCTTTCTCTGGAAGGTTGCACTCTATGGAAGTGAAACTTGGACTGATGGGGCAGCAGAAAAGAGGAGAATTGAATCGTTTAAAATGTGGTGTTACAGGAGAATGATGAAGATCAGATGGGTAGATAGGGTTACGAATGAAGAGGTATATAGACGAGTGGGAGAGGAGAGATGTTTCTGGCGACTGCTAATGAAGATAAGAGATAGGTTGGTAGGACACATACTAAGACACCCAGGAATAGCAAACTTAGTTATAGAATGAAGAGTCGAGGATAAGAACTGTAGGGGTCGACCAAGGTTAGAATATGTTCAACAGATTGCCTCGGATGTTGGGTGTGGCAGCTATGTAGAGTCAAAACGATTAGCTCATGACAGGGAAGCATGGATAGCTGCATCAAACCAGTCAAAAGACTGAAGACTCAAACAACAATAACTACAGGATACAATATCTCAGTTTCATTATGGTGTTTGAAGCCATTTTCAGTGTTGCCTTAGTAAACGAAAGTTTCATGCTTTTCATTCGGTCAACACAATTGTACCCAAATGAGACGAGTTATTCCCTAATCCTGAAAACAATTTACATGAGATTAATAAATACACTTGGATGACCAGTTTCGATTGTCAAGCGATCATCCTCAGATCCATTACACTTTGGCTACACAATTCTTATGTCTGAAAATATGAGTGGGAATAACCCATATCTGGATACAATCGTGTTGACCGACTGAAAAGCATCAAACTTTCATATCAGTTTCATTTTGAGCAAATTTTACAATTTCAATGCTATCAACATATTTTCGCAGATGAAGTTAATATTCTAAACAGGTTTAATTAGAGGAACAGGGATTGAATCTTAAATTTTAAGAAAACTAGGATCTTTAGTTCATCACGGAACTACTTTTATTAAATGTAGTTGCCCTTTGGGCAAAGTTATAATAATGCCAAACGCGTAGGGATTACTATAAATTTTGAGGTGAAAAGTATGGCGTATAAACTATTAAATTTGTTTATTAAAATAATCCAAAATGGTGACCGTTCGAATTTATTGAATACTTCTGTTACTCGCGTCCTCTTACAGGTATGGGAGTGAAATGTGGTAAGCCGTCATATTTAACTAAAATAGAAATTGAGGCTGTGTAGTTCTTCACAGAACCATTTGATTTGTATATTTGTTTTTGCTTTTCTTAGTTGAAGGAGCATTGTTCGAACTGTGTGTTGCTCTGCCCACGTTTATTGTCCTAAAATTATCTCCCTTATTCTATGGCATGTGAATGAATCCCAGTATAACTTACGGATCATTCTCAACGATTTGATGAAAACTCATCCAATTCCTATATAGTGAAATAGGATATGATTTTCCAAATTATAATATATCGCTGTATTCAGTTGCCCGAGAATGATGAGGTATTATCAAAAACATCCCTGTGCTGGAACATGACAAACTCCCTACTGTAGTTTGAGCCCTTGAATATTAATTTAATATACTGTATTTTAAAATTGAGAAAACGCTGACCCATGCCTGATGAGGCAAAGAACGGAGAGTGTACTGTATTAGGTGCCACCGTTCGTGCAATAAGTCTCCTGCTAGTTGGATTCCAACTACGGACATTAGAGAGAGAGAGAAATAATACTAGACCTACGAGTTTCATATCCATGTTAACTACTGTGACCTTAAAGACGCCGGAGTACCAAAACTTTGCCCTTGAGGGCACCTTTAACATGTCAGTAAATCTACTAGAACGAATCTCTCACATTTCAGTTCCCTCGGGTACTACCCTACTAGGGAATTGTTACCGCTAGACGTGTAGTTGGTCTGTAGTGTGCGTCATCTTGCCTCGTTATGGCTGCAGCGAGTGGTTGCGGGGCAAGAGAGGAATGCATATACAGTCATACAATGAGAACACACCGCACAGCGCACGACCCAGCATGAATCATGCACACAAATGACATGCGAAGAGGTATCTCTGGCGACGACTGCACGTATATCGCCGGCGTGTGGCTGGGCGGAGCGCATTAGTTCCGATTTCCGCCACTGGTAACAATCCGCTGGTAGAGTATTACCATCTCATCCCACAACCTCTGGTACAACAGGGAAGAACCTTACCAATGCCCCAACGCAGCCGGCTAAAATTATGTTGTGGTTGTAGTTTCATTTTTAGGGTATCAGACATCGTAGCCATTTCAGCCCCGTATACTTGGGTGTGATGTGTGTAGATTTTGTCTGATAACCTGAGTTATTGTGGTGTGTGTATTGATGTGTTTATTTGTAACTCAGGTGAGGATTGGGATGGGATTGCCGTGGCTTTAAGTTAGGAACTATCCCAGCAATTGCCTGGAGTAGAAATGGAAAACGGCGGGAAATCATTTCTAGGATGGCTGAGGCTGGAATCGAACCCATCTCTTCTCACGAGGCTGAGTGTACCCCATTCTAGCCCTCAGACCAGCCAAGAATGCTAGTCGCTACTTTATGAACATACATTTACATGGCAGACCAGTGGTAAATACCCTTTAATCAAAGCCGCCCCTGCAATTTATCGTCGTCTCATTTAGGACTTGCAATATCATTGGCATCAGCTCAGGTACTTGAATGTGTGTGAAATCTATGTGATAACCTGCGTTATTGTCGTTACAGTACTAGTTCGTGCGCTTGTAACTAGGGACTCAGATTGAGAAGGACGCAGCTGCAATCCGAATTTATTTTAGGGAACCACTTCTAGGATT
This sequence comes from Meconema thalassinum, assembly GCA_946902985.2. Taxonomy (NCBI): domain Eukaryota; kingdom Metazoa; phylum Arthropoda; class Insecta; order Orthoptera; family Tettigoniidae; genus Meconema; species Meconema thalassinum. Next base: position 354,566,833 of record OX336389.2, read on the forward strand.
GCTGAGAGTAGGAGAAGAGAAGGGTAAGAGAAAACTCTCATTTAAAAAAACTTGTGAGCTATTCTGTGTCCTTAACCAAGCGCAGATTGTCGTCAATGGTAAAATGAAATGAAAATCCACAGCCTGTTTCCAGTTGACCAACCGGGTCAGGGAATAGAAGTAATGAATTAAACTCCCATCTAGCGGCGAGGATATGAACTGTGCCAGCTGCCGAAGCCTGCCGCACTCCCCTGGGGCAATGATTAAATGAATGACAGATGAAATGAAATGATAGTGGAGAGTTGCTGGAATGAAATGATGACAGGAAAAACCGCCGGAGTACCCGAAGAAAAACCGGCCTGCCTCCGCTTTGTCCAGCACAAATCTAACATGGAGTGACCGGGATTTGAACCACGTACCCAGCGGCAAGAGGCTGTCGTGCTTCCGCCTACGCCACGGAGGCTCTCAATGGTAAAATAAAAAATTAGCGGTAACAGTACTTTGAATACTATTTTTGGTAAGTAGCGGTAACTGTAACGGTTTTGCTATTTTTGGTGATTAAGGGTTACTGCAACTTCGTTGAGGCAGGCAACAAAATACAGCATCCGCATGGAATGCTGAACACCCTGATGGTCAGAAGCGAATAAGTATTGGTCAAGTCTGGTCGAAAGGAAAGATGAACGGGAGAATCCTGAACTGAGGACCTATTTTCGCCAATAAAGTTCTTTTTGTAGTGAGCCCCTGAGGGAATGGGGGGAGCAATTCCACTGTTGGCAAAAAGAAAACAGATCTATAAGGTCAGATATGCAGACGCGTTGTCATGCAGAAGGTAACATTGTCCTCATCACCACTTCACGGGCCAGTTACAACGGATGGACTCCCGACGACAACATGAAATACGTGGCTCAGCAGCTTTCAATAAATACATATTTTAAGTAGGTAGTGCATCATTTCGGAATTCGCTTTCCATTCTCCGGTCAGGGTGCTTGCCTCTCACCAAGGTGAACAGGGTTCCATTCCTGATTATTGCACTGAGATTTTCTACGTGAATTTGTCGCATGCGGTGAATCGGATTTCAGGTAACAGGAAGGTCCTGTGGCTTATGACCGTATGTTTTACAACTATGTAAAAGTGTTTCCTTACTATTAGAATCCAGGGCTCACGAACTTTACCATTTAGGAAGTCTTGTCGAGGTTACTTCTTGAATACAGAGGGTAATCGTGCGTGGCAGTCAAAGTGAAAGGTTGTGTTTTTCCCGAGCTCTCAGGTGTGCTGAAATGGGTTGTTCTCTGGAGTGTTATCGCGCGAGGATCGGACTGTGGTATGTGAAGGGTAGTCAGGATTTCCGGTGTTTGTGTGTGCGTACGGGCCCTAGTAACTTGTGGTTCATAGCCCTAGTGATAGCTGCATTGCTAGTTATTGGTGGAGTGGAAGTGAATCCAGGCCCTGTTACTCCAAATATGAATCAGGCAAATGGTCCAGTGGCAGCTTTAGGTGTTCGACGTGCAGTAAAACATTGAAGAACGGTGTTCAGTGTGGACTATGTGAGAAATGGTTTCACTTCGGCTGTATTAAGGTCAAGAAGGAGGATTGTGATGTCGGGAATTGGTTTTGTAAAGTATGTGATACGCCAGACTGTTTGAGGATGCAGATCAAAGCAAGGGATCAAATAATACAGGAACTTAGAACAAAGCTTCGTGAATCAGAGGAAACGGTGAAGGATGTGACCGAACGGCTTTCTACTGGGATCAGTGTGGAAGAGGGCGTGCAGGAGCAAACTGAGGATGACGTCATCATAATGGGTGATTCTATGATACGATGGAGTGCGAATATCTCGAGGAAATCAGGTGCGAAATTTCGGTGTTATCCGGGGATTAAAATTGACCAGCTTGCCCAACAAGTGGAAGAAGCAAATGTAGAGGACTGTGACAAAGTTAAAGTGTTGTTGCTCCATGTTGGGACGAACGATTTGAAAAAGAGGGCTACAGCTGATTACATCATGGGGGAGCTCTACGAACTAGGCAGAAAAGCTAAAAGCAAGTTTGGAAATGCACAAATTATAATGAGTGGCATTGTTCGGCGGGGAGATGTTCCGTTAAGGCGAGTTAAGACTGTGAATGACCGCATGGACTGGGTTTCTGCACAACTGGGATTAGTGTACGTAGATGCTGACTGCTGGATTGGTGGCCGTGACTTCGCCCGAGACGGGCTGCATTTAAATTGACGGGGCGCTTTCAACCTAGGGAGCCTACATGACAGGGTCATCGGTTCGTGCCGGCCAACGTGAGGAGGAGCAGGTCCAGAGGTTGCCAGCCGACGGGAACAGAAGGAGCTACTTCGGGATATTTGCAGCGGAGGTAAGACTCTAAGATTACTGCAGGTTAATTGTCAGAGTTTAGGAAATAAATTAATTGAATTTTGGAATCTTGTAGAGACGTATTCTCCGGACATTGTCATTGCTACTGAATCTTGGTTATATGAGGATATAAATAGTAATGAAATAATTCAAGGGACCTACGAAATGTACAGAAGGGATCGGGGGAAGCGAGGTGGTGGGCTATTTATTTGTGTGCGCAAAAATATAGCTAGTTTCTTAAAGTGGGCTGATATGGATCATGAAATGTTATATGTACAAATTTCGGATAAAGGGAATAAATTCACTCTTCAGGTGATAGGGGCGTATAGAGCACCGAAAGACATCTTTTTGCTTCTCGACACACTGTATGATAAAACTTGTACGGGTAATGCTATGAAAAAGAGCATAATAATTTCCGGAGATTTAAACCTCCCCAAAGTAGACTGGTCTGGTGAGTCAACTAGCTGTGGTCAAGCTCAGAGCAAGGCAAACAAATTCTTAAGGGTGGGGGGATTTTCCCAAGTAGCTGACTTCCCAACTAGAGGCAATAATTCCTTAGATGTTTATCTCGTAAGGTCTGTAGAGCTGTATATTAACTGTCTGAAAGTACCAGGAATTAGTGACCATTCTGGGGTTTAATTAAATATTAGATACGGTGTCATTACAAAATTAGACTCTGATGTAGCAAATAAGATCATATTCCAGTATCGCAGGGCGGATCAGGGCAAATTTCAGGGGTATTTGAATGAGATATTTGTAGGATGGGCATCGGAAGGAAATCACATTAATATCCAGTGGACTAACTTTTTGAAAATTTTAAATAGCGCTATTGATAAATTTTTTCCATTTAAATTACTGAAACAAAACCCAGATCCTGAGTGTTACACACGGGAAATCAGGAGTCTTAAACGGAAAATTAGAAAATTATACAATAAAAGACATGATAGTGACAAGTATATGTTGAAATTTAAGTCCTTATCAAGAGAGCTCGTCTTAAAATAGAGGGCTGATCATGACAATTATATGCAAGGTTTACTTGGTTCGGGAGGCGAAGGGTGGAAACAATTTACAGTTATGTTAGGAGAAGAAAGGGAAATTCAAATAATTTGTCGATGATAATGTCCGGTGACGGTAAATTAATTACTGAGAAGCAGCCATTGCTAATGAATTAAATGTATTTTATGGTAGTGTGTTCAATAAATCCAATAGCTGTGTGTTGGACCTTAACGGTGAATCAGGGGCTCCACTTCTCCAAATAAACCAGTCAGCAATTGTAAAGCAAATACAAAAATTATGTTACAATATATCGAAGGGTCCTGATAATATTGTTAGTGAAGTACTTAAACTAGGAGGTAGTGTAACGTTAATTATTGCCCCTTGTTGGTAGCGACAAATGTAATGGTTTTCACTTTGCTCCACGTTGAGCGTACAAGTGTAGCAGTCTTGCTGCCCCTAACTGTTGGGTGATAAATGTAACTGTTTTCCTTTGCCTACGCTATGTTGTTTTAATGGGCGCCAAGACCTCAACGCAATGTTGAAATCTAAATTTGTATTTAACAACGTCTAGCTCTGGTAGAACACCTTCAAGAATCTATTCACTCAGATCGTGGTATGATGTGATCATTAACCCAACAAACAATTGTATCAGGAGAAGGAATGGTCTATATCTAATGCTACCTACTGAAAGCAAAGATTGCATTGTAAAAGAAATGAATTTATTATATAAAACAAGTATAGCAAAATTAAAGTAATAATAATAAGTTTAAAATTTAAATTGGATCGTTGCGATTTTAATATTACCGATAGAAAATTACGTGAAAACGGAGTCTGATAAATTATTGATTTTACTCTTATTCCCAAGTTATGAAGTTACTGAAATATGAAATATAAAACAAAGAGAAACGAGAGATTGCGTATTTCTGCGTCATTCGCGCTTACCACTGGAAATGGCCGAAGCCTTTCTCTCGTACTGGATGATGCTATGAGCTTCCCACAGTCTCCTGGATGTCGTCATCTTCGTCGATGTTTGATGATATACTGGTAGATTTGAAGATTTATGGTCCGAACCTCGGAATCAACACGTACAACCACACTGGTTAAGTTTTACAAAAGTTAGTCCTCCACTCCACGGAACATCGGAGCGACTCCCACGTGCAACCGTACTCGTTAAGTTCTACACAGATTGTCTTCTATTCCACGGAACATCGGACGATATATCCCCTGTCGGCTCCCCACCTCGGTACCGACTTCCAGCTTACGTGGTCTCCACTGATTGGCTCTGCCACCCCGCTACTTCCCCTTCTCTGGCTCATTACACACGGCGCGCGGATGATGAAGTCGATTTCCGTTCCAACTATCCGCCTTTTCTTGACGCTGCAACCCCGCTTGCATAATACTTCTTGACAAGAATCAGCCCGTATCTGAATTTCCAGTGAGTCATGTCTCTCCGTAAAATTCCGTAATCACATAATTTTCTATGATATTGTCGTTCGTAATAATTTGCTTGATAGCGTTTTCTAAGACATAGAAAACCTATCTGTATGCTTATAATTTTTATAAAATGCTCCGAAAAATATCTTAATAATAATAATAATAAATTAATAATAATAATAAATTAACATGAAAACTTCTCTTGGCTGAACAATTTGCCGCGTAAATAAATATAGACTGGCTTCCTACTGACTTAAGCCAGTGGCATAAAAAAAACCTCGAAAAACACGTTACATATTCGCCTCGGATCATCGGATGATTTACCGTGACGACGGTCCATCATCCGATTATCCCAGACACGTTAATAAACCCCATCCAAAATACATATTACATAAATGAAATCACCCTAAATTACAGATATATACACTCATAATTTTTCTTCACGCACTTTGCGTCAAAGTTTGTTGTCACTATGGATTGCACTTTGCAACCAGTCCAATGTTTTACATATAGAATAGTGTTCCACGGATATTTCCGCCTCTCAAATTTCTCTATGTTGGAAAAATAGACATAATTAATGTGTGAGCACTATGTATTTATGATGTCATATCACACGCATTGAAGGTGTTCTGATATATTTATATCACCATAGAACTTCCTAATTTCACTGGAGGTCCCTTCCTTATGGTGAAATTTAATCTCACTTATCACTGAGCACACGATCACACTATTGTGGCAGCGCCTCGTGACCATAATACTTGATCTCTCTTTATAAAAGATGAAATTAATATTGACTTCTGAAAAAAAAAACAGTAAATGCGCATTACATATAACACCAAATATTTCTGTGCCGTAATCGCCCTGTCTTGTTAAGTTCCCGTAGACCATATTCTACTTAATACTAGTTCTCAACACAGACCAGTTCTCCTCACACAAATGAAACCATTGTACAAATTACCTTAAATTACTCACTTACAAATCTTACATGGCGAGGCCGTAAACAGAAATCACGTGTGCCGTTATGTATGAGTTTCATGAAGGACTGTCTCGCATTCTGATGGCCCATCTTTTGTCCCGTGGACGCCTTAAGCAAAAATACCCTGTCCAAGCGCTCACCCATCTCTTAGGGACAAATGGGAATTCACCAGCGCTACCAAATTCTGGCCTTGGTGTATCGAGACATTTTAGTGCTCAAGAGCATCCGACAATCCCGTCATATTTCCCTGTACCTTAAAATCTCTCATTTACTTACATACTACCCCCCTGTGTGACTTCTGATACGCCTGCCTGGAAGACCATCTCCTCCCACGCACCAAATACCACACTTACTCATTTGATAGGCTGGCTCGCCAGCTAAACATCCTCACTTTATGACACATATTTTCGGAGACTATGTATATTATACGTCCCGTATAATCTGTTTCCCTCACTATTCTCCAGCACATATGCTGTTTTCCCAATACGTTTGGAAACTATAAATGTTTCTGCGTCACCTGCTTCCAACCTTGCAAGTGGCTCCCTTGAATGAACGTCATCACGTTGCTCTACCTAGCATATTTCTCAGTGTCTGTAACGATGCCCTGTTGCTACTGTCCACACATGCTAACCCTACTTTCCTCTGCTTTAACCACAGGATAATCCCTACATAAATTAGAGTCCCTCGATAGCATGTCTGCAAGAATGTTATCTTTTCAACCCTACTTTCTTCTGGTGTTACACCTCTACTCGACACTCTATGACCTAAAAATGTCACTTCTGACTGACAGAATGACGACTTAGACAGCTTCAAAGTGAACCCTGCCTGATCTAACTTCTGAAAAACTATATCTAAATGACGTAAATGCTCCTCAAAACTGCGTGAACTAATTACCATATCATCTATGTAAATGGTTACAAACTCTCCTGTGTCATCCCCTAATGCGATGTTTAAAGCCCTAATTAAAGCTGCTGAACTACTCTTTAACCCATAAGGTGTTCTACAAAATTGATAAAGGTTATATTTATGACTAAAAGCTGTAAATGGTCTATCTTCGTACATAAGTGGCACTTGCCAAAAACTGGAACTCAAATCTACACAAGTGAAATACTTCTTCCCCTCAAATGTTTGCATTAATTCCCCTATTGACATAGATTTCAGCTGATCTGAACTAATTCTACTGTTAACCAAACGAGCGTCTAAACAAATACGAACAGTGCCGTCGGTCTTGGGTACCGTGATCAAAGAATTAACATATGGACTGTTAGAGTGCTCAATAATCCCATCTTCAAGCATCTGGTTAATTTGTGCCTCAACTGCACTCTGATAAGCGAAAGGTACAGGATATCTATGTCCTGTGAATACTGACCTATCAATAACGTTCAATGAATGTGTATAGCAATTGGCCATACCAATGCGATCCTCAAAAACTCTCCTATTACACCATAACACATCATAGAGCCGAACACATTGTTCCACCTCTATATTTCCCTGAAATGCAGCATCACGTAACGAGTCCTCTAGACTTCCGTTCGTAATCACACTGCCCACAAAACATGGAGAACCCCGCTCTACGGCTGGCGATATCTCATTTAAAGTACAAATCACACCTACAATACTACTCCTCTGAATATGGTCATTGAACGCTACTTCTACTTCAGAATCTCCCCATTTAAATTTCAAACTCCCTACATCATAACATAAGTTACCAGACACTCTACTTAGCCACTCTGAACCCAAGATAACACTGAATACTAAATTTGGAATAACAAGGCAAATCTGCTTCTCTACATGATTATTAATTTTAATGTCTACTAAAACTTGCTTAGAAATTACTTTAGACCTCTTCCCAACAGCTGTGATAACAAACGTGCTTTTAATTGGCATCTCCTCAAAATTTACTCCAGTTCCTTTCATTTTATCATAAAATGCACTACTTATGCAACTCTTCATACAATCACTATCAATTAAAACATCTGTATACGCCTCGGACACGTTAAATTTAACTATGGGGCTCTTACTAACCACTTCCTGAATAATACCTTCATCATTTAGTTCATGTAATAATTCATTTCTTACATTTAGGTCATAGGGTTCCTGTATAATTGTATGGACAGGGCATGCTACAGACTGAGATTCTGACCTTACTTCGCAGCCTGGTTCGCGTTTAAAGAACCGCTACAGCTGGCCGTAGTACTACTAACTACTGAACTGGTCTGGTTGTTCTGGGCTGTGTTGTCATTGTTTGGCTGTATATTACTACCACTAGGCTGTCCTCTTCCTTGACCCCTATTCTGGTTGTAATTATTGTCATTATAATTTCTCCCTTGATTTCCCCTGAAATCATTGTTTCTCCCTTGATTTCCCCTGTAATCATTGTTCCTCCCTTGATTTCCCCTGAAATCATTGTTCCTCCCTTGATACTGATTACCATAGCCATTTCCTCTGTTCTGATTTAGCTGATTATTATTATTATTTCTATTTTGAGCGTTGGCCCCTTCGCCACCGTTCCATTGAACTTCCTGATGCCTGACTTCATTAGGCCTATTATTATTATTACCCTGGTTCCTATTGAAATTGTCCTCATAACCCCCTCTCCCTAGTGCATCAAATGTGCTTAACAAATTTTCTACTTGTGATATAGTCTTTACATTCTGGATACAAGCAGCCTCCTTGATCCTATAGGGAAAGTGCCTAAGTAGCAACCTCACCACATCACTTTCCTCCTTCAAGCCATCCAGATATTTACACACTAATACCTGCCCTAAAAAGTATTCGGTCATGGTGGAGCTTCCTTTAGGGTTATATTTACCACACACTACTCCCTCACGATGCTGCGACTGAATAACCTCATTCCAGAACTTTTCACAGAATTTCATTTTAAAATCATTAATATCAGTAAACTTGTCTCTGTAGACAGCAAACCAATTCCTCGTTTCCCCCACAAACACTTGTTCTAAAATTTCAACTACCTGGCACCACTCAATACTACCATTTTCCAACCTCTCCCCGAATTTATTTTCTATAGTGTTCATGAACTTCATTGGGCACCCCTGTCGATTGCTGAACTTACCCAGTTCTACCTCCCTGTGTGTGCTATTCACAAAAACTGGCCTATTCTGACTATTTTCTTGCCTGATCCTAGCTTTAAATTTTAATTCTAATTCTGCGATTTTCTCCTCAGCCTTCCTCTCAATACTGTTTACTGTTACTTTAATGTTTCCTTCTGATTCTTCTACTTTATCATATAGCTTTGCTTGTTTCTCCTCAATCTTGCTAATGCTCTCTCTATTACTCTCTCTTAAATCATTTATTTCTGCAACTATTTGCGAGTGGACTTTCTCAATTCTACCCCCCAGCTGTTCCTTAACCTCTTTAGTTGATACTTGAATCTTGTCAATTTCTCCCCCCAATTTCTTTTTAACCTGCAGTGTTTCTAATTTAACTAATTCCTCTAAATTTTCAGCCTGTGTGCTGATTCTACTTTCCAACTCCTCCTGTACTTTTCCTAATTTCTTGTCTACATCTGCAATGATCTCTTTAACCTTCTCTTCCATTACTCCTCTGATTTCTCCTCTAATCTGCTCCATTTTCACACTAATTTCCTTGTTGTTCTTATCTAATTTTGCATTATTCTGTTCTAATTTTTTATTTAAAGCTTCTGTACTTTCTTTATTTTCCCTACTGTTTTGTTCTAATTTGGCGTTTAAGGCATCTGTACTTTCTTTATTTTCCCTACTGTTTTGTTCTAATTTAGCGTTGTTTTGTTCCAGATTAGCATTTAAAGCGTCTGTACTTTCTTTATTTTCCCTACTGTTTTGTTCTAATTTTGCATTTAAGGCATCACTACTAACTTTGTTCTGATACATGAACTCGAGAAGTAAAGTTTTTAATTCTGGTTGGCCGCCTACACTCCCTGTTTCAGTATCGGGATTTACCTCCGCTACCCCTGTACTACCATCACTCGACATACTGCTCGTATCATCACTCTCCAGTTGATGACCACTACGTAACCTCATCTGTCTTTCTTTCTCATCCCCCATAATGATATACACTGATACAGACAAATAACCCCCAAAATACAGGCACAGAAATATATACCCTTCTCCTTCCACAAATGTTATTAGGTTTTCAGCCCCAAGTTGTCGGCGACAAGTGTAACGTTAATTATTGCCCCTTGTTGGTAGCGACAAATGTAATGGTTTTCACTTTGCTCCACGTTGAGCGTACAATTGTAGCAGTCTTGCTGCCCCTAACTGTTGGGTGATAAATGTAACTGTTTTCCTTTGTCTACGCTATGTTGTTTTAATGGGCGCCAAGACCTCAACGCAATGTTGAAATCTAAATTTGTATTTAACAACGTCTAGCTCTGGTAGAACACCTTCAAGAATCTATTCACTCAGATCGTGGTATGATGTGATCATTAACCCAAAAACAATTGTATCAGGAGAAGGAATGGTCTATATCTAATGCTACCTACTGAAAGCAAAGATTGCATTGTAAAAGAAATGAATTTATTATATAAAACAAGTATAGCAAAATTAAAGTAATAATAATAAGTTTAAAATTTAAATTGGATCGTTGCGATTTTAATATTACCGATAGAAAATTACGTGAAAACGGAGTCTGATAAATTATTGATTTTACTCTTATTCCCAAGCTATGAAGTTACTGAAATATGAAATATAAAACAAAGAGAAACGAGAGATTGCGTATTTCTGCGTCATTCGCGCTTACCACTGGAAATGGCCGAAGCCTTTCCCTCGTACTGGATGATGCTGTGAGCTTCCCACAGTCTCCTGGATGTCGTCATCTTCGTCGATGTTTGATGATATACTGGTAGATTTGAAGATTTATGGTCCGAACCTCGGAACCAACACGTACAACCACACTGGTTAAGTTTTACAAAAGTTAGTCCTCCACTCCACGGAACATCGGAGCGACTCCCGCGTGCAACCGTACTCGTTAAGTTCTACACAGATTGTCTTCTATTCCACGGAACATCGGACGATATATCCCCTGTCCGCTCCCCACCTCGGTACCGACTTCCAGCTTACGTGGTCTCCACTGATTGGCTCTGCCACCCCGCTACTTCCCCTTCTCTGGCTCATTACACACGGTGCGCGGATGATGAAGTCGATTTCCGTTCCAACTATCCGCCTTTTCTTGACGCTGCAACCCCGCTTGCGTAATACTTCTTGACAAGAATCAGCCCGTATCTGAATTTCCAGTGAGTCATGTCTCTCATAATATCCTAACTGACGAAACTCCGTAAAATTCCGTAATCACATAATTTTCTATGATATTGAGGTTCGTAATAATTTGCTTGATAGCGTTTTCTAAGACATAGAAAACCTATCTGTATGCTTATAATTTTTATAAAATGCTCCGAAAAATATCTTAATAATAATAATAATAAATTAATAATAATAATAATAAATTAACATGAAAACTTCTCTTGGCTGAACAATTTGCCGCGTAAATAAATATAGACTGGCTTCCTACTGACTTATGCCAGTGGCATAAAAAAACCTCGAAAAACACGTTACAGTAGGGCCGTGGCACGATACTTAGAGGTGATGTTTAATGTGACCATAAACAATGCGCAAATCCCTGATGACTGGAAAAGAGCTACGGTAGTCCCAATATTTAAGGGAGGGAGCAGAATTGAATTGAGCAACTACAGGCCGGTTAGTCTTACGTCCATCGTTTGTAAACAGATGGAGCATCTCATTTGCGACTACTTGAGGGCACAGTGGGAAACATTATCATGGTTTAATTATGGTCAACATGGATTTCGGAAAGGTTACTCATGCGAGAGTCAGATGCTATCACATTTTCAAGATATTAGCGAATCCTTAGACGATGGAGTTTCAGTCGACGCCGTAGTTATAGATTTTGCGAAGGCATTTGATGTCGTGCCGCTTGACGTGCTACTCCATAAATTAGCTTCGACGAAGATTGATAGAAGAGTAATTTTATGGATCCAAGAATTGTTGACGGGTCGTTCCCAGAAAGTGAAAGTTGAAGGCCGATTCTCGGATGAAATTACCGTAACGTCGGGTATCCCTCAGGGCAACGTAATCGGAACTTTGTTATTTTTGGCGTTTATAAATGACTTACCAAATGGGATTCACAGTGACTGTCAATTGTTTGCGGTTGATTGTGTAATACATCGAAAGGTACATGACTCACAGGACAATGCAGTACTTCAAGATGACCTGAACCTGGTCTATAAGTGGGCGATTGAAAATAAAATGAAAATAAACACAAGAAAATGTAGTCTAATAAAAATAGGGAAAGTGCGAAGGCAAGATTTTCAATATAACATTGGCTCGGAAATACTTGCAGAAGAAGATTCTTGCAAATTTTTGGGCGTTCACGTAAGAAATGATATGAAATGGAGTAGTCATATAGGATGTGTAGTTTCTAAAGCTTACAAATCCCTACACTTTGTAATGAGGGTATTAAAAGGAAGTAGTACCTCTGCTAAAGAATTAGGATATTTGTCACTTGTAAGACCTATTCTGGAATACGCCTCGACGGTTTGGGATCCATATCAAGTAGGGCTCATAAATGAGTTGGAAATGGTACAAAGAAAGGCCGCTAGATTTGTGCTCAGTGACTTTAATCCCAGGAGCAGTGTGAGCCGTATGTTAAAGAAACTTGGGTGGGAATCACTTGAGGCTAGGAGGATGAAATCTAGACTCTGCGCTATGTACAACACGTATACAAATCAACCAGCATGGGGTGAGCTTAGCAAACGTATGGAAAAGCCTACTTACTGTACCCGTTCGTCCTGGGGATGCGATGACCCATCTGCTATAACATAGCATTCCTGGAGTTCCAGGACAGAGCGGAGTTAAATGAACCTCTAGTCAAATAAGGAATGTGTCGGAAATTCAGCTGAGTTATCGAAAAAGCAGTGGGTATCACGAGACAAAGTATCTCTAGGGTCGTTACGGGCTTAAGTTTAATAAAAATAATGCAAATATAAATGGTCGCCATCAACTGAATTCCTAGCAAACCACTTCCTTTCCGGATAAGCCTTACTCAAGACAAGGAAAGAAAAAGGAACATCACACCATCATCAGATTACAACTAAGATAAAAACAAATTTATTTTACTTTGATAGTCAGACAGACATTTTAAATACAACTCCTACCTAAGAGTATGGTCGAATGCCAAAGTTAAATTGTCATTGTCCAAAAATCGAACCATCTCTTTTCTAATCCAAAATTATTATTTTTATCCATATAACAAGAAAAATTTATAAAGTTCTCTTGGGTTCTCAGGATCACTGTAGCACTATGTCTTTCGTCACTGACATTTGTGAAACCTGAGACCTAATTTCTCTTTAATTTAACATCAATGTGGATTTAATAAAGTTATTAATCTGTCTAAACATACACATATAATAATCACACATATTAAATATCACGTAAATTATGGTTTGCATGGCATAATTTGAATGTTGAACATGTTAGTCAAATGCTCCTAAACATCGAATAATTAATTTATACTATTTACATCGTCATTCACAATCACTTATCTGTGAATTACAGAAAATTCAAATTCTCATTGGTCATCATTATCGTCATCATCAAAATTAAATATTTCTCACATTAATTCTCACTTCAAAATTCTACATATCCCTGTCAGAATCCTTAATTCATCACCATTACATCATTTAAATTCTCAACTCAAGTTGCAATTCCTTCACATTATATCTCAATTAAATTTATTTAATTCCACACAAAATCATTAATCATCAGCTTCTTTAATTAATTATCACCTTCTAATTCAGTTATTCATCATCATTACAATCGTCTATTAATTTATTTCAATCAGTTTATTTATTCAATCTTTAATTCATCCATTTATTTAATTCATTGATTTATTCAAAAATTTAATTCATCAACTTATTTAAATATCAATCATCTGGTTATTAAGTTTTCATTATTTCATCTAGTCATTCTGATTTTTATTTCATTAGGTCAGATCGTTAATATGCTTAAATCTCAGATTATTATTTCGTTAATTATTATTTTCAGAAAATCTTGTATTATCAACTTCATTTATTTGTTTAATTTCCTAACAAATTGTTTAATAAGGTTTATAGAACGTTGTCTTACAGTTTTATCACTTCCAAGTTATATCTCGTATTTAATTTATCATGCCAAAAAATATTATTGCCTCCACGACATCACGTCGGATCAAACTATCCACAACGACGTTACATTTCTTCAATACTTCAAATATCACATTTGAATACAATAATTACTCCACAAAACTCCATAAATATTCAGCACATACAGCATGAATCTCAACAATTACGCTAGACTGGGTACGACGACCTCATGTCTGCTTCAAATTACATTATCAACGTTGCAACTATCACATGGCAACTTCCGCAAAATGCCTACCACAAACTTCACTTAACCATGTTGCATGATCTACAAAAAATATATAACTGGCTTCAAATTATCAACGCACACAATCTCCAATAACTGTAATTACTCTGATCACATCTAGACAACTTCTTAAACAATTGAAAAAATATTACTTCAGTAATTTAAGATCTGCTTTCAAATAGCATAAATTCTCTTACAATTTTTCATAACTCACGCCACAGAAAAACACCAATGTGCTATAATCTCTCATATCAAAATCTGCAATACTGATCTGCCTTAAAATAATTCTGACCATTAATGATTAATCTCATAAGATTCAATTACTTTAAATCCTTCTCAAAGGTATCAAACACAATTATAAAAATCATCAAAGCATCAGCTGTAACAGCTGTTAAACTGAAATTACTCTCAAAAGAGTATAGCAACAAAATATTGGATTGGCAAACAAGAATTACTAAATGCAATCCTGTTGACATTTATCGTTACTTTATTTAACAAAATTTCGACTGATATGTGACTAGTAGTTCCTTGTTTGATTCACTTACATCTCGTGTCTACACTCGGATGATAAAAATGAGTCCCTCAATGGCGAGTAAGATGTGTAACCACCGTACAGTCGTATAAATACGAAAGACCTCGCCCCGTCGACTTGGATGATAGTTCCCTGAACGATGGGTAAGATGAGTAGCCACCATACAATCGTATAAATACGAAAGACCCCATCTCGTAGACTGTATGAGTGAATGTACCAGATAGGAATCAACAAGTTTCTAGTTGTCATATAAAAGCGATGTTCATTCACTAAAGTGAATAACTTCTTAATATCTCCAAACAATCCAATGGAAAAAAATCCCTACTGATGAATAATACACACTCGCTAGTATGCAATGAACTGACGAAGTAATTTTTGATAATCAATTGCAGATCACGAGTTCGAAATGCTCGTTACACAAGAAAAACTATTCATGAAAAATATCCTAGCTGGAAAAATGTCTAAAAGACCAAACATCTGCTTAGTAAAGCCAACCAATGGTGAGAATTTCGTATAATGATGCCTGCCATATCATATGGTCACTCCATATTCTAGCAAATTCGAAGTATATAAATTCAAACCATGTCTTAATAATTGTATCACTCCTATTAGAAAAATATACATGTGTGCCCAGTATTCATGAAAATAATCGTATCAGGTAGTTATGACTCTTACAGTACCTTTCATAATCAGCTGTAAATAAATTTCCAAGATCGTCGATTTTCCCTACATAAAGAATTTCTCGAAAGATCGGCGTGAATATCATTCCATCCATGAAATGACGATTGCCTTCGAAATCCCAAATGAATCAGCTGGTGGACTCCTCTCGTCAGGAATCGAATCCATCGCTCTGAGGTGCCATCTTGTCTCTATCAGCGTCTACTCGGACATGTTGAACTTCGGATTACCCATAGCGGATATTGTCCAACTCCTTCTCGAAAAAGTTCATGGAAACAGCGGACCCCCTACTCCTCTTCTAAGTTACGCCACTGTTCCGTTAAATGTTCAGTTTGAGTATTGAAAGTTCAATCTCAAATGACTGCTAAGTCCCACTTTCGTAAAATAAAATTTTACTTGAGAGTGTTCAAGATTACGAAACACCCTGTAGTTGTCGGTATTTGATAACTCATGAAAACTGTATAAGAAATACATCTTATTAATGCACGATCTAATGTTCATCAGTGCCTATGCTAACAACATTCCGTTTACTTGAAATAGTTAAAGTAGCTTTGAATGTGTTATAGAACAGCATAGTCATGAAGCTATTCATAAAAGCAATGTCCAAACTGCGTCGAAATGTCGCTTGAAATAAAGCCTTCAACTACTTGCAGTGCGGTTCTGACATATCCCGGCCGTCTGTGATTGCTTCCTCGGCCAGCCCGCCTGGATCAATGACCCGCTTGGCCTTCGCTGCTCGGCGATGCAGGAACTGTCGCCTACACTCCGCCGTGACAGTTTCGGTATGTTGCGTAACCTTCACTGTGCGTCTCGTTTGCGCTATAGAGCTGCTCCTACCTGCTCGTCTAACTGAGCTCAACTGAATGTGCTGATACTGTCTTCTTGCTTATGTGCTTGGCGCAGGCACGTGGTGTAGTCCCCCACCACAGTGCTCTTGCGTCACGATCAAAGTCTCGAACCCGTATCATCTCGGCTGTTCCGTTATAAAATAACTTAAGGGTTATCGGACTTCCATAAAATTATTTCCACAAATAATGCATGTTATATATCCTCTTCTAAGATGTTTAATTGCTATAATTCCATATATATCTCAATAAAGCTTCACATCTCTATCCATAATTCCATCTTCTCACAGACGTCAATGCCTCTTTGATTCTTAGACCTCCTACGTCATCTTGGCATTCTTCTTGACGCGATCGGTGCGCTATCTTTTCCTAACTCTTTCCAAAACCTCAACTACAGCTTAATGTCTGCTGGCGTAGCCGATAGCCTAAACTAGGTATCGGGTACATTACATAGGTAGGAGCGATCACCCGTTCAAAGTTAAGGGCCGACCACAGCGAACAAATTATGGTAAATATTCTTTCGTAAACCGTGCCATTGATAATTGGAACTCTCTACCTGCCGCAGTCTTAGAGCCTTTTCCCAAACATATAGGTGTGTTTAAGAAAAGACTGTCTATTTGTGTAAATACTCCAGTTTAATTGTTAGTGAATTGTTATGTACAATTATTTATTTGTTATGTATATCTAATTTGCCACCGGGGGACACACCCCCAATTGCAAATAAACGAATGAATGAATGAATGAATGAATGCACATATAGATGCAGGAGTGCATGAAATATTAGAGTTAATTTTATTGGATGTCAGTTCTTGACAGCCTTCATGTTTTATGAATGTAGTAGTAGACAGTAGTATAATAGTATATCAACAGCCATTATCGATAGCATTTTTTCGGACTTATTCTATATTACCATCAATGGATTCAAATTTGAATGTTTATATAAGAAAATTTATAGTAATTAAAGTTAAGTAAACTTACTGCAGTGGATTAGAAAGCCACCAAGTAACGTAGCACAACATTGTAAAAAGTAAGAAAAGACCATACATGATCCCTAACTTCGCCACAAATAAATGTAATTATCATTATTGTTTGTTGTTTGTTTCGGTCAACTAAGGACCACGTCGTTTCAACTGTTTCCTTTAAGCTTTAAAATTATCCCAGTATTGTTCATTCGTAGACGGAGTTGTCTTTTTTTCTATTTTGTCCACACTTTTCCAGGTTTCAGCGTTGGCTTAGGTTGGAGACTCCGATGCTGGTCACGCTCTTGGATATCTTCACATGAGATCCCAATCTTGTGCAGATCTTTTTGTATCTCACTGAACCAGGCTCCCATTATCTTTTTCTTTTGGAGAAAGGTGAAAATGGGATAAGTTAATCGTGTTGACGTCATTCGGGTCACGTGCCCATAAAACCTCATCCGTCTTTTCCGCATCACGTCAATAATTATCTCCACATGCGTACTGTATATAAATCTTGGTTATGCCGTCTTCTAAACTCACCATTCTCTTTAACCGGACCTAAGTTTTTCCTCAACATTTTCCTTCCCTTGGTTTCCAATTTTTTGGTCTAGCTGTATGCCTCTCACCAAGGCGGTCCGGGTTCGATTCCCGGTCAATGCATGTGAGATTTTCGATGTGAAATGCCATGTCCTGTGGTTCGGATTCCACGTAAAAAGGAGGTCCCGTGGCTCATGATCTCAAGATTAACGGTCACGTTAAACTACAAGCTTCCTTTTGGTTTCCAATTTCTCCATCATCTCTTCTTGTTAGTGGCGATACATTCAGCTGCTTATAAAGCTTCTCGCCGGATGACAGTGCAGTAATATTTGATTTTTGCATTCAAGGATATAGATCATTTGTTATAGACATTTCTTGTTAGATGATAAGTAATTTCAATTGTATTCATGCGTGACGTAAAGGCTTTTTGTTCGGACATGTTAGGTTCTATCCATTCACCAAGATTCTCAAATTTTTCAACCCGATTGATTATTCTTTGTGCCACTTCCAGCTTTCTTAGTGCTAGTTTGTGATAAATGCTATTATTATTATTATTATTATTATTATTATTATTATTATTATTGAACATTTCAATTGAGCCTTAATGCACTGCATATTGATAAAATCAATCTCAGTGTGTCTAGATCTTGTTCTTCTACCGGCCTTGATATCCTCCCAGTATTTCTTGAGCCCATCGAACAGTGCCTTCTTTCGTGCTTTTGGTAGAGACCCTCTCCGTCTCCTGAGCTCAGATTCCATTTTAAAATTTTGATAATTTTTAACTATTTGTTGAAATTCAAATCTGTCTAGGATTTTCATTTTCTGGAATACCAATTTGCATCAGGTCTTTCTCACATTCTTGGAACCATGTCCATTTCCTTGCTTTTATTATTATTATTATTATTATTACATAGTCTGTGGTTACTCTGACCCAAACCTGCACCACTCAACTTGAATTTCTGATTTAACAGATCGTAGGTGAGGACAATGGAGTTGAATGACGTAATACGATGATGATGATGATGATAATTGTTGCTTTAAGGGGCTTAACATCGTGGTTATCGGCCCCTAACTTAATAAGAGTTCAAGACTGAAGCCAGTGATGTCAATATGATGGAGGCACTAGTAATGTTGTTGTTGTTGTTGTTGTTTGAGTCTTCAGTTTTCTGACTGGTTTGATGCAGCACTCCAAGCCTCCCTGTCCTGAGCTAATCGTTTCATCTCTACATAGCTACCACACCCTACATCCGAGGCAATCTGTTCAACATATTCTAACCTTGATCTACCCCTACAGTTCTTGTCCTCGACCCTTCCTTCCATATTTAAGCTTGCTATTCCTGGGTGTCTTAGTATGTGTCCTACCAACCTAACTCTTCTCTTCATTAGCAGTCGCCAGAAACATCTCTCCTCTCCCACTCGTCTTAATACCTCTTCGTTTGTAACCCTATCTACCCATCTGATCTTCATCATTCTCCTGTAACACCACATTTCAAATGCTTCAATTCTCCTCTCTTCTGCTGCACCAATAGTCCAAGTTTCATTTCCATAGAGTGCCACGCTCCAGACAAAGGCTTTCAAAAATGACTTCCTAATACCTAAATCTATATTTGATGTCAAAAGATTCCTTTTTTGTAGAAATGCTTTCCTTGCCTGAGCCAACCTACCTTTTATATCCTCTTTGCTACGCACATCACTGGTTATTTTGCTTCTTAAGTAACAGAAGTCTCCTACTTCCTTCATCTTTTCACCTGTCAATTTGATGTCCATATAGGTTTCTGATTTCTTTCGGCTACATTCCAATATTTTTGTAATGTACTGACACAATTTATAATTTCCACTGTAGCGAAAGGAGGACGTAGGACAGAAAGATATAAACGATGCCTCATCAGCTGCAAGTACTGCACCATGCACACTCGTACAGCGACGTTTAATCTTGAATATCCCACTTAACGGCTATACATTCGAGCAAGACACTTGAAGAGCAGTCAGGGTGGCGAGGTTGTTGAAGCACTTGCCTCTCTAGCAAGGGAGTTAAGTGAATTGATCGTAAGGCAAGGCGTAGTCAAACACAGTCTCCAGCTAGTCACACAAACCGGGAACACCTTATAAGAGAACAGACAGTCATTGCTAACCATGGAAATTTACTGCTACGGTTGCAATATTCAAATTGATGGAGAGTGATTTCCTTAATCGCATTATTAACGACAGTGGTTCCAAATAAATAACTAAGCGAGAACTTCTAGCATGAATCAGCATCACACCACCCCTAATAATATTGTTTTATGCAGCCCACCTAACGCGTTTTATCAGAAAGCTTGACATTACTCTGCTTGCATCCCGTAATGCATTGCAAGCATGTCCCGCAAACGATGCTCAACACTATTATTTTTCCATCGATCATATTATTCGAACAGTCTGTAGTCACATGTAGGTAAGGCCATAGTTTTATCAAATTGAGGAATGAATACAAATTGGTGATTTTATGAAATTGTGATTGTAGTAGTGTTTCCTGAATAAGTCAATCTTGGTCTTGCGAGATTTAAAAGGAAATTTAATGTTTTTCAGTCGATCAACACGATTGTACCCAATTTGTAATAGGTGGTTCCATAATCCTAAAATAAAAGTTGCATGAGATTATTGCACAGTAAATATCAGGTGCGTTAAAAAAGTAACGAACCGGAGGCTGTAATGCGCAAACCGGTGACGACATCGGCTAATCGCGGCGTGTGTAACGAGGTGTGGTTCCGACCGGAGCGTGGAAGGTCACAGCCCGTCGCTAGAGGGCACGCGTGCACGTCACGTGACGATACAAAGCTAGCAGCAGCATGCATCAATCGTGCAACGCTGCCAGTCGCATTGCAAACAGTGACATGGAGGCGTCAAACGAAGAGCAAAGAGGCGTTGTTCGGTTTCTGACAGCGGAAGGAGTAGGTGGAACGGACATTCATCGCCGAATGTCACAAGTGTACGGCGAACACTGCATGTCCCTTGCAAGGGTCAAGGCGTGGCACAAGCGCTTCAGGGAAGGATGGGTGTCGTTAGCCGATGATGCCCGGTCTGGGGCATCCCCCTGCATTACCGATGACAACGTCCAGCTGGTTGATGCACTCATTACCCAGGACCGCCGAGTGACAGTGAACGCCACAGCCACCGTGATCGGATTGAGCGTCGGATGTGTGCACACCATCATGAAAGAACGACTGCACTTGCGGAATGTGTGTGCCCAATGGGTGCCCCACAGTCTTCAACCACACCAGGAAGCATGTCGAATGGCCTACTGTCTTGGTCTTGGTTGGACGATGGATGCATGCTGCTGCTCGCTTTGTATCGTCACTTGACGTGCACACGTGCCCTCTAGCGATGGGCTGTGACCTTCCACGCTCTGGTCGGAACCACACCTCGTTACACACGCCACGATTAGCAGATGTCGTCACCGGTTTGCGCATTACAGCCTCCGGCTCGTTACTTTTTGAACGCACCTTATATTTTCAGGATTGGGAAACCACCCTTTACAATTGGGTACAAAAATATTGACCGACTGAAAATCATTAAATTTCGATTACTAAGGCAACAATGAAAAATGGCTTCCAACATGATAAGATTTATAGGATTTAGTTTGGGGAGAACCCCCTATTCCCAATCCTATTCACACCCCTGAGATTACTTGAATCTCATCCTCCATAAGCTATTGTATTTTCTTTTTTTCATTTATATTGAAGCTAACTCATATCTACAAGCTTTTACTGGGCTGTGTTTGCATCTCGGTGGGGTTGTGCTGTATTTAGCCGGGCAATCCGATCTCATGTCCGGGAAACGAGCACAGTACTGAGACTCCAGACCCAAGGCCCATGGCTTGGATCCTACCTCACCCATCCTAGTGGTGGTTTTCCGTGATTTCCCACATCCACGCAAGGCAGATGACTGGATGGTATCTAATGTAATTCAACGTCCACTTTCGCCCACAGTCTAGCCTTCAGTTACAAAGCGCAAACACTATTATAAAAAAACACAGTTTATCACAATGAAGATAAGCCTTCGTGGCTTAGGCGGCAGCATGCCGGCCTCTCACCGCTGGACCCGTGGTTCAAATCCCAGTCACTCCATGTGAGATCTGTGCTGGACAAAACGGAGGCAGACAGGTTTTTTACCGGGTACTCCGGTTTTCCCTGTCAAAATTTCATTCCAGCAACACTCTCCACTATCATTTCATTTCATCTGTCATTCATGTAATCATTTCCCCAGAGGAGTGCGTCAGGCCTCGGCAGCCGGCACAGTTCATATCCTCACCGCTAGATGGGGGCTTCATTCATTCCATTCCGGACCCAGTCAGAGACTGGAAGCAGGCTTTGGATTTTCATTTCATCAGAATGAACACACACGTGGCTGACGACCACAATGCCTCAGGCTCTCCAATGAAATAACTATAACTCTAGGCCTATTTTCTGTTGTCATTATTTTATTATTTCAGAGGATACGTTCACTCGACTGAAAGGAACAAATCACCCAGCCCTTTTCTTTGTTGTGTATTAATTCCTTGTATTGTGCAAAGGTAAAAAGATCACAGTGATTATTGAAATGAGTCTTGACAGGCTTACTCACTTTAACCCAACTACTAAGTAATCACTAAGATCATGTGTAAAGGTGTCAGTAACAACATTCGCAAATATTAAAGTACTACTATAAGTATTTTTATGGTATAACACGAGTGCTAGTTTTTGGCCGGTCCATATTCTGGAGAGTGTAGTCTACGGGCCTATCCCTACCCTCCACAATTTGAGGGCGGGACAGGAAGGTTGATGTCAAAAGGGCAATAAGCAGCGATATGTGTTTCCAAGTAGGAGGTTGAAGACCATTAGGAATGTCCCAATCAGGTCCAACATATGGCCAGAGAAAGTCTGCAATTGCTACAGCAAGTTGCGGCCAAACCTAATATAAAGTTGAGCCATCCTCCTGGTTCAGCTGTTATGATTAAATTTATATAAAATATGTATTATATTTATATTTATCCGTTTTCAATCTGCCATTTCATATTTAAATTTTCCACCTACCTCCTTGGTTGGTGTGTATTCCGGAACCGCGTATTGGTTGAAACTATCTGTTATTTAATTGTATTGGTATTTGCTCTTGCCTTTTATAATTGGTTCTTTCCTTTCTGCTTGCGCTAGCTGGTGGCAAACATATCGTACCTCCACATCCGTTTCCTTTGACTGGCATGTGTGCTTGACGTTCGTTATGTGAAGTCCTCACTTCTGTGGGGGAGGGAGATACAGTACTTGAGTTAACTTTCCTATCGGTGTAGAGTGAAGTGCATGTCGTATTTGAATTTCTCGGGCAATTTATCTTCATGCGCCTCGATTTTGTGTTACGCTAATTTAATGGAAACCACATCACATTATGGTGAGGTACTTTTATCTTTCGAGAGCTCTTATATTATCATCCCTCCCCGTCCCTTTGGTTTACCTGGATATTCGGCTGTGTCGCATGTCTGTGGGTATTTATTTTGTTCTGTTTGGAGATGTGTTTCCACACATTCCTTCGAATCACAATTTTCTGATACTCGTATGACTTTGTGGTGGATGCTAAATCTTGCTCATGACCGTATTTTGGCTTGTGGTCTGTACCGTATCGTTACGGCTAGCACTTGTGCGCAAGTCGAGTGTCGAATGCATGGTTTCCTGTCCATTTATCCTTACTCAAGCAAGGCCACTTGTATCGTGAAATGAAATGATCGTGTGGCCTCCGGAGAGGCCAAGTGCAGGTCTTTCTAGTTGACGCCCGTGGGCGACCTGCGCGTCGTAATGAGGATGAAGTGATGATGAAGACGTCACATACACCCAGTTCCCGAGCCACGGGAATTAACCCCAGGAGATTAAAATCCCTGATGGGTCGGCCGGGAATCGAACCCGGGGCACTTCGGGCCAAAGCCTAGCACGCTAACCATTTAGCCACGGAGCCGGACACTTGTATCGTGTACCACCATGCTAGTATCTTCAAGACTATCTTGTATCTCATGTGTGAGTTTGCTGTAAGTCACTTCTGCCTTATCTTATTTCTGTGCACTCATCCTATTTCTTTAGTTCGATTCTTGCTGTGTGTCTCCCGGTAGGCCCATATCTCATACACGGTATTTCGGCATATTTTCGGTGTTTCACCTTCACTTTGGTGTTTCGTCTGTTATTTATTTCTCTTCTGTATATCGCCGTTCCTGGGAGTACTTTTCTTTGGACGTCTAACCTTTACTTTCCTAGCGTTCTGCCTTCCACCATAACTCTGTGTCAGCTCCATCTTTTCCTATGCCAGTTACCGTATTGATTACGTCATTATCGTTCGCTCAGCGAATCTATCTTGATGTTGTTTCGCTGTTGCTTCCTTTCAATATTTTGATTGAACGCGTTCCTCTTGGTTATGTATTTGTTGGATATGTATTTTCAATATAGTCATCACGACACTTTCTTTGTTAATCCTCTGCGTTCTCAGTTATATCTAGCATACCTTCTGGGGTTCCGTGATGGAGCAGGGAGTAACGTAGGCCATCTTGGGGATTCTTTTCGAAATACGTCCGTTCGCACCTCTGGGATGTCTTCAGCTCATCGTATTGGGCGTGACATGTGGTATTGTTACTCTGTGGGCCCAGAACAAAATCATCCTACCCTTCGACTGCGTTAACACCTTATGAAGACCAAGAGGATTAATGCTGTTTCTTTTCCTCATCCAGTTGGGTAAGCATGTAAATATGCGTATGTATATTTATTGATAAAGTAGGTATGTGCGTCAACCGACATATATCCGACGGTGAAAAGTGCAGTATCTTGTTGGCATGTCGCTGCGACATCGATTAGCCATCTTCATTCACTCGCTGCTTCTCATCCAGTCAACAGGATATTCCATTCTCGACTTCAAGGAAGTGTAAAATTAATTTTCGTGTGTATGAAATACTGGAAGTAAACATTAGGCTGGTCCGAACTGAATTGCAGATGACTCCTCACTACAATGTTACCTCTCTCCAATTCCATCTTTCTCAAACATCTGCTGTTGACTTCCTTGTTTCTCTATGCCAGAAGCCGTCAAAGTGGGAGGTACGTCCCAGTTATGAAGAAGGTCGCCGGCTCCGATTGATGTATTAATATTTCATATTATGTAACAAATAGTGCTTTCCTCATATTTGGGCAGGAAGCTCCCACGACCATTCAAGACGAATAAACTCATAATTTTACTGTCTTATTTCACAAGAACTGGTCAATAGATCCTGTCAGCAGGGATTCTGAGAAAAGGTGTAGAGTAACATTTCCCACACAGCACACTTTCACCCGTCACCCCCAAACAACCGCTAATGACAATAAGCCGCTTGACAATGTGACCGCCACTTCCTTACAGGAATAGATTCTTTGTCGACTTGAATTCAGCCAGGCCTTTGCAGCCAGTTCAAAGACAGTGAGTGAACAGGTGAATTCTAGTGCATGTTCAGTGGAAGTGGTTAGCCTGATTTACAATAAACTGATACAAGTAACGGTATTACCCATGGATAAGTGGCTTATTAGCAGTGGTAAAAAGAGACCCCATGAAAGTGGTAGTGCGGAAATATTCAGTCCTAATAAAGAACAAGAATAAGAGGGGTGGGGGCTAGATATTTCATGTTTCGAAAGGAGGGCACGACAGAAAAAGTTTGAGAACCCTTGCTCTATGTTGTTGTTAAACCATCTTAGGGATGAACATCATAGTCGTCAGCCCCGCGTACTTGAGTGTGTGTTGAACTCGTCTGAAAACGTGCGTTTCAGTGATAGATGTAGTATTATCGAGTGTAGATGGGACAGGAGCCCCAGGACTTGAAATAAGACACTTTCCCAATATTTTTCTGGAGGGAGTGTGGAAATAGCCGGAGAAATCCACATTCGGGATAGCAGCTGTCAGCACCAGGATTTGAACTGACGATCTTCGGACTTGCTACAGCTTCCCGTCGTGGATGTTGTGCACGATTTAACGTGCTCGGCTATGCCACGGACCCCAACTTCCCCTATTAGAGCATTCCAAAGCTACAGTGCCCTTAATTTTATCATTGTTAAACAAATGACCTCATTCTTAGATGACTTCCAACTATTGTAATTCTCATTCTGTTATGGGGTTGATGACCACGATATTACACTGAAAGATTATTGAAGGAAGTGAAGGTACTATCCCGGCATTTGCCTAGACGGAGAGTGGAAAAACTTGGGGAAGATGCACATGTACGACTTTTCGATCAGTCTTCTTCTCCTCCTTCTTCATTTCCCGTTTCCAGTTCGTTGGGTCGGGTTGCGAATCAAGGACCTCTACAGTTGTCTATCCCTCCACCATTCATTTCCTTCTTTCAATACTTCCTTTTCTTTTACTCGTCTTTTCTCTATGCTTTCCTTCACCGTATCTATCCACCTCTTTCTGGGCCTTCCTCGTGGTCTTCTTCCTGGTATTTTCTCCATAATATTCTTTTTGGTACCCAATATTCTTCCATTCTCATCATATGTCCGTACCACTTCAGCTTACTGGTCTCTATCTTGTCTTGCAGTTTTCGCAACCCAATTCTCTCCCTAATGTCCACATTTCTAATTTTATCCCTCCATGTCTTCCCAATTATTCCTCTAAGGAACTTCATCTCGGCTGCTTGGATTCGGCTTTCATCGCGTTTTGTTGTGGTCCAAGTACCTGCTACATATGTCAAAATTGGTGTGTAATACATTGAGAATAAAACTTTCTTGCATTTCTCTGGGACTTCCTGGTTCCATACTAAACCTCTCACACACTGGTAAAACCCATTAGCTTGTTGGATTCTCTTTCCAAGTTCTTCCTTTATTGTACCATCTTCTGTGAGTATGCTCCCCAAATACGTAAAGCTTTGTACCATCCAATGGATTTCCATTGACTTCAATATTCTGTCGATCAGTGTCAGCGTTTAATGGTAATGTGTGTCTACCCCTTATTATTTCCGTTTCCAACGGGGTCGGGGATGAGATGCGAAGCAATTCTATGTGTCGGACGTTTTAACGGCCGAATGCCCTTCCTGACGCCAACCTTATGAGAGGAGTTACTGAGAGATGAATTGAATGAAGATGAAATAAACTGGGCTGGCTGGGATGTGGATGGAAGCGTCTGTGGCCTGTCAGAAGTTCCCGTCCCAGCATTTGCTTGGAGTTGAAAATGGAGAAGCTACGGTAAACCATTTCAAGGACGGCCCACAGCGGCGCTCGAACCCACGTCTACCGAGTCTTCAGATAGCTTAGCCCCACTGCCTAGCAGAGCACTACGCTTTAGCGAGCGTAGCTACCGCTGTCGGTTCAGCGCTTAATGGTAATATTTCAATTAAATGGGACTTAGCATCTAGGTTAAATGCCCGGTATTCACGAAGAAAGGCAGAGTGAGAGTATCGGGAAGAGTATACTGCAACAGTAATAGGGCCGAAGGAGCACGAGAGTACAGCGTGTTCCGATTCAACACGGAACTGTAAAATGGGTTGCCTACCCACCCGCAATCGGCTAGAAATCTGTTCGCAGCGCGCTAGCGACGGGGTTGAGTTCGATTTCACTGATTGCCACCTTCTTATGCAGCATTGCAAAGTATTTTGCTCTGTCAAAATATGTCGGGTCGAAGACTGATTACAATATTTTAACACATCATTCCTAAATTGTATCTCGTTTTGTGGTATTAGGTTAAAATCAATAAATTGTGTCTTAAATAAAATACAACACAAAAATACATTGTGTGTAATAAACTATGTTGTATAATAAAATTTTATTTCATAGAAATACTCTGCAAAAGCCATTAACAGAAGCGTAAAATAACAAGTTCTGAAGCAGAAATCGTTGAAACTTATTGTGAAGCCTGTGTAGATATATTTTGAAAGAGAAAAATACTTTGCAATGCTGCATAAGAAGGCGGCAATCAGTGAAATCGAACTCAGCCCCGTCGCTAATAATAATAATGATCGTGTGGCCTCCGGAGAGGCCTAGTGCAGGTCTTACTAGTTGACGCCCGTGGGCGACCTGCGCGTCGTGATGAGGATGAAGTGATGATGAAAACGGCACATACACCCAGTCCCCGAGCCCGAGCCACGGGAATTAACCTCAGGAGATTAAAATCCCTGATGGCTTGGCCGGGAATCGAACCCGGGGCACTTTGGGCCAAAGCCTAGCGCGCTAACCATTTAGTCACAGAGCCGGACAGCCCCGTCGCTGGCGCACTGCGAGCAGATTACAAGCCGATTGCTGGTGGGTAGGCAACCCATTTTACAGTTCCGTGTTGAATCGGAACACGCTGTACATCAGAGGAGGAAGGAGGGGCGGGGGGGGGGGGGGGGGGGGGGGGAAGGGGTGAAATCTCCCATTAAGCTCCCAGTGCCCCTCAATATGGCCAATGTTTCACAATACAGTATCCTGTAAATTACACACAGATAAATCTCTAATAGAAAGCATAAACCCTCGTACTGTATATTTATAGAGACGACGCCATGAATATGGGCGTGGCTCTAATAACTGGTAATTTATCACAGTCAACTGTTTCCTGTCTGCAGACACCATTCTGTCACTAACACAGCTAGTACTTTCTTCAGCATTGTTTAAAAGGAATACAAAATCCGGGAGGGAAACTAAGCGAGTTGACGTGCAAGGCCAAGGCCAGACTATCACCGGCCTTCCTTTAAATGGTCTTCCGTGGTTTCCCATTTCTAAATCCGGGATGGTACCACCTAACAGTTCACAGTCACATCCATTATGCCTATTTCATTCATCTTCATTCATTTAATTAATTATCATTCATTCATATCACGAAGTTAACATTAGGTAAAGCAACTGACCGTAAAAGTTAATGGCCTTATAAACATTCATCGGATGTCATACCTGGAACCGTATCAAAGGGAATAAACTGAAGAAATGCAAGAATACAAGAATAATTTTCAATATTCTACTGAGAGACAGCAATAGGCCTACGTTTCTCTCAATCTGTCGGTTCAAGCAAGAACCGGATATTGTGCGGTCTGAAGCCATTTTTCAGTGTTGCCTTAGTAATCTAAAGTTTGGTGCTTTTCAGTCGGTCAACACGAATGTACCCAAACGAGTTGGGGTATACCCTAATCCTGAAAAGAATAACATGAGATTAATAAATACACTAGGATGACCAGTTTTTATCGTCA
This sequence comes from Meconema thalassinum, assembly GCA_946902985.2. NCBI lineage: Eukaryota > Metazoa > Arthropoda > Insecta > Orthoptera > Tettigoniidae > Meconema > Meconema thalassinum. The sequence goes on from OX336389.2 coordinate 354,595,694, forward strand.
AGCGATCATCATCAGAACCGGATGATTGACATTTATTCTCACATGTAGTTAGGGGAGATCCACTAAGTCCTTAATGACGATACATCATTCTAGATTGTTATGCGGGGTGGTAATGATGTACTGCAGTGACCCTGGTAGCCTCACAGTTGAGTACACCAGTCATTCACTTACCGACAAGCTGGGAGTTGCACATTTGAAAATGATAATCCACAGCCTGCTTCCAGTCGACCGACCGGGTCAGGGAATGGAATGAATGAAGCCCCCATCTAGCGGCGAGGATATGAACTGTGCCGGCTGCCGAAGCCTGTCGCACTCCCCTGGGGCAATGATTAAATAAATTACAGATGAAATGAAATGATAGTGGAGAGTGTTGCTGGAATGAAATTGTTGACAGGGAAAACCTGAGTACCCGGAGAAAAATCTGTTTGCCTTCGTTTTGTCCAGCACAAATCTTACATGGAGTGACCGGGATTTGAACTACGGACCCAGCGGTGAGAGGCCGGCGAGTTGCACATTTACTGAGTGTTAACATTTACCATTTTGTATAATGCAGAAGCTTTGGTTTTGTGTCGTTTGGGAGTTATTATGTTTCAACGTAGCCTTTATGCCCTTGATGCACGCAAAGCTAATCTGATAGTCATGTTGTGACTTACGTTCAACAACGCGTCTAGCTGCGTGTGTCAAATTAGCCGCGTGTAATGTGGTAACACGTACAGGTGAGGTCCGCAGATTTGCTCAAGATTCTAATCTCCTACAAGGAAAAATTTTGTTGTTGTTTGTTGTCGGTATTTCATTTGAGAGGCTCGGACATCATGGTCATTTATCCCCGTGTACTTGGGTGATTGTGGAATTTTGTCTGATAACCTGTGTTATGGGGATGGCTGTATTAGTGTGTGTATTTGTAATTCAGGTGAGGATTTGGAAGGAAGCGGCCGTGGTGTTAAGTTAGAATCCATCCCAGCATTAGCCTGGAGTAGAAGATAAACCACGGAAAATCACTTCGAGGATGGCTGAGGTGGGAATCAAAACCACCTCTTCTTCTCATTTTTGCCTCGCGAGACCGAGTGTACCCCGTTCCTGCTCTCAGACCAGTTATATTTCTTGGCAGAGCCGGGAATCGAACTCGGAACTCCGGAGCGAAATACAAGAGTGCTAGCCGCTATATCAGGAGCTGGACCTAAGGGAAGTTTGTTAATAATGATAATAATGTTACTGGTTTTACATCCCTAATAAATACTGTGGCTTTCAAAGATGTCGGAGTGCCGGTATTTTGCCGCAAAGGGGATCTTTAATGTACTAGTAAATCTATTGACACAGCTCCCTCGCATTTGCGCTCCCCTCAAATGCCAACTGACTGCGCCGGGATTCAATCCCGCGACCTTGGACACAGCAGGCGAGAATGATATTGCTGAGCCACACAGCCAGTCGAAAGTTTGTTCCTATAGCATGTAAAAGCAGATTATTGATGAACCGCAGTCCGAAAATATTGTGTTAGCTGTTACGGCGTCTCCTTATTACGCCTTACTACTCTGATCCAAATATATCGGCAGTCAGTCAGTCGCTGCTACCTCCTGCATGGTGTGTGTTGTTAACTGGCTTTAAATGCGTACTGTTTCCTTTCTGATATAGACATTTTTATAAAGCACAAAGAAAGAAAGAAAGAAAGAAAGAAAGAAAGAAAGAAAGAAAGAAAGAAAGAAAGAAATAATGCGCCAAGCGAGTAATGACCAACTTGATGTCTTTGGAATGTGCGTTATAGTCCGGCGGCTTAGCGCCATATATTCAACCAATTGCGCAAATCGACACCCCCTGGTTAATTTTTTACAGCCCCCCAAACATGTGATGGGGCGCGTACACTTATTTTATGGCTTAAAAATGCCTAATTATTTTTATGGGCAAAATTAATCAAATTAGTATTATTTCCGATGTTGTTTGAGGGCAAGGAATTCATTTTGGGGGTCATTGGTCTCGTCGGGGGTAGCGGGGCGGCGCTACAGGGGGCGGGGTGTCAAAATCCGTAAAACTTGGTTGATGCATATCATTTTCAAGGTATTTTGGGGCGTAGAACTCATTTCTTGGTTATTTTTTGTTCTAGGGGGTAAGGGGTGCGAGCAGTGAATTGTGGGGGTAGAACTACGAGGGCGGCGCACACAATGATAGCAAACTGGTGCTTATAACGATTCATTTCCAAGGTTTTTGGAGGTGTAGAATTCATTTCTGGGGTAGTTTTTGTTCTAAGGGGTAGGGTTGGGGCTGTCAATATTGGAGGCGGAGCTACAGGGGGTGGGTGTTCAAAAACCGTAAAACGTGGTTGATGCGTATAATTTTCAAGGTATTTTGGGGCGTAGAATTATTTCTGGGTTAGTTTTTGTTCTAGGGGGTAAGGGGTGGGGGCAGTGAATCGTGGGGGGCGGAACTATGGGGGCGGTGCACACAATGATAGCAAACTGGTGCTTATAACGATTCATTTTCAGCCAAGAAAATCACACTTATCCTCCAGCACTCTCTGAAAAATGTGAACTTCGATTTGGAAAGAAAGCAGACCTCTTGCCATGCTTGGTACCTGACGAATAAAATCCAGCGCAGCAGTGCCTCGACTTTGACATGGTGATGATTGATGGTGCCGCCGCAGTCAATTACATCCTTCCAAATCCCAGAAGAACCCTCGCCTATTATGGGAGGAAGTTCCTTTCTTACATGAACAGTCCTGCGTATTTGTAAGGGCGAGGGATTGATGTAGTGTTCGACGAATACGTCAGTACATCATTGAAGTCTGCTTTACGAATGAAAAGAGGACGGGGTGTTAGCCAAAAAAATTGGGCCAACAAAACAATTTCCGAAAAAATGGTCAGACTTTTTGAGATGCGATGCGAATAAAGAAGAGTTGTTCGCATATTTTGCTAATTACATCAGCACGTCAGAATTTTCCCGAAAAGTTGTCGTCATGCTTCAAGAAAGAGTTCTTTGCAATGTCCAAAGTGATTTAACAGGATTGATGCCTTGCAATCACGAAGAAGCTGACGGCAGAATGCTTCTACATGCCGCAGACGGCGCAAGACAAGGATGCAGTAGAATCTTGATCAGGACAGTAGACACCGACACTGACGTCATCGTGTTGGCTACTGCCTTGCTGGATAATCTCCATGGATGTGAACAGCTGTGCGTTGGATTAGGCACGGGGAGATCATATCGATTGCTGGACATCCGTGCTATTGCACATCGCATAGGACCGGAGATGTGTGCTAGGCTGATGGCGTTTCACGCCTTCACAGATTGCGATACGAAGTCATCCTTAAGGAGGAAGGGAAAGCGATCTGCCTGGGCAGCCTGGAAAGCTTTTCCTTTTTGTATCACGGGCTTTCGTTTTACTTTATAAGAATACCAAGTTACCGCAAAAGACTCAGATTTTTTGGTAAAAAGTACCCTAATTCCGTCTGCGGCAAAAGTGTGGCAGGAAATTGTGACCTGTTCGTGCAGAGCGACGTGCAGTACAACTCGGTGCGGTTGTGCAAAAGCAGGTCTTTCTTGCATTTCCCTTTGCAAATGTGGTGGTTTCTAGACGTGACGTACCGGTAAGGTTCTTAATTATTACTGAAACCTTCTCTTGTTCTTTCACGAAATTCGAAACTTTTATAGACTTCTTTTCTTTTCAGGGCACCAGAAACTTCGATTTGTGTACATAGTATTTTTGAAGAAGAAGTTTTCGTCAGAAATATTGATTTTACTGTATGGTATTTTGATTAAACAAACTATCCAGAGAATAAATAATACTTAACACTACTGTCAAGCATAATACGTTTGCAACAGCATCCTTTAAACCACCGCTCTCGATCACCTACATACAAAATGACCTCGGAAATGAATTCCACACCCCCAAAAAACTTGGAAATGAATCGTTATAAACACCAGTTTGCTATCATTGTGTGCGCCGCCCCCATAGTTCCACCCCCC